>CM029606.1:27734341-27969386 GCA_017311375.1 Mytilus coruscus | reverse complement strand
TATTTGAACAAGCTTTTATTTGATACCAAAGGTATCCTAATATTTTACTTATTGACAAAGTTACAGCTATGTGTAGAAAGTATTTTGTTTAAAATATGAACTACTTTCTTGAGTGTTCTTTCTGACCTGGCCGGAACTAGTTGTTCTGTACTTTACATAAGGTATGTAAATATTATGTGCTGTACAGTTATATTATCATTGGCAAATTCGATTCCAATGATTTTTTGGCCTTGTCCCCTCTGTCATGGTCTATTGAATTTAAACTTTTGCTTAGTTTACATGTTATAGTTTGTGATAAGGAAATTTTTAGGGGGAACCACTAGTGGTATGTCAATAATATTTGGTATGTAGTTGTTTTATTGTTGGCATATCTCATTTCTATGGAGATTATTTTTCTCTGTTCCCTTATGCATGTTCTATTGACAGTTAAACTTTTGCATATTTTACATGTTCAAGTTTGTGTTTATGTCAATTTGAAGGTAACCACATATGATAAATAAATGATATTTGGTATGCAGTAGTATTAGCATTTACACGTCTAATTTCCATTGCGATTATATGGCGCTGTACCTTAAGTCCATACAACATGACAAAATCAAACGTTAGTTTATATCAACCAATAGAACGAATGGAAAGCAACTGTCATATTCCTGACTTGGGGTCCAGGAATGATTTAAGGTGTATATGTCCGTCAGGCAGGTTTCATTCGACCATGATCTTTTTTCATGGTTCATTGGCAAATGTTAAGATTTTGTGGTTTTATATGTTTCTCAGATACTTTGGTGTATGGAATTATTGTCAAGTTCATGTTTTTCTGTCAGGTTTCATTTTACCTTGACCTCATTTAATTGTTCATTGCCCAATGTTATTTTTCTTGGTTTGGTCTGTTTATCAGACATTTTAAGCAATAGGTCAACTATATTTGGTGTATGGATAATGATTATAATGTGTACCTGCCTGTATTGCAAGGTTATCTGACTTTGGTATTATTTTTATAGTTCATTGGTCAATCTGGGATTCTTAAGATTTTATCGTTTAACTTCTTCCAACTTCCCAACAGTAGAATATGCTTACCAAACTTTATCAACTAATATAATTGGATTAAAAATTTACTCTATGGGAAAGCTGAAAGATTTTTTTACCTGCGGATACAAGTCTAAGAAATGTACTTTCTGTGGGAAATTAGAAAGGGGAATTACAAAACCCAGATATTATTTAGAATCTTTAAAGTTTAAATCACCTAACAGAAACAATTCCAACAAACAAAGCAATATGGATAAATAATAGAGAATGAAAGATATCAACTTTAAGTGCTTTCGATTTTAAACAAGAGAAAAACTGCATTTATTGGTTAGTTAATAGTTGACTGTTTATGTAGCAAACTGTATTTTATGATCTGGTTATATACTAATAGACCTCTTTAAACATTTACTGGATTATGTTTTCCATATCAATATTCTGATTTCTTATAACAGTTGGTTTGCTATGAATAAAATACTCCTTTACCTTGTTTTTGGGGTATGAATGAAACTCCTCAATACGGGATACTAATGACATGAGGAGGTTTGTAGTATTGGTTTGTCCTTGTATCTCGAATCTTTTATTCATTTGTATATCAGCACTTGACATTCAGCTGAATGCTGAATGTCAATAAGTTCATATGCTACGCGTCGCCAGTTAAACTAAATTTGAGGCAGTAAAACTACCGATGGACGTCCACAAAGCTTCAAATACAATACAGTTACTCTAAATTCGTGTGCTTGATAAAATCAGAGAACCTGTTTTCTTCCAGCTGTTATAGATCTCTGAAAGACAATTCTATTTGATAATGAATCCAGATATTTGTTATTGACTCTTTATGTAGATTATAGTTAAAATACTGATATACTTAATTACAAGATTATTACAGGGATATTAATATATATAGACATGTCAAAAATCAGCCTTATAAATCTAGCGTATAACACACTAACTAATTATAAAATGAAATATTGTTGTCCAAATGAATGCAATATGAAGCATAAGGATTTTTAGTGAATATGTTTTGTTATTAGATGAATATCTTATCAATTTTATTCTTTTTTAATTGCACAGCTAAACATTAACCTATTTAGACACAAAAATCGTGCATCAAATTTGAAAATGCTTCCTCTTCAATAGAACAGATTTTATTACAGCATCAACCATGATCATAGAATTGATAGTCATTTTATTTACACAAAGATAGCATTTATTAATTAATTGCACCATATTTGAATGCAGTAAAGATGGCTATTTGTCGGTTGCATAATTTGTCTTTTCAAATGATTTGATGAAGGTAATTATCAATACTGAAATTTTGATTAATTTCTTAGAATAAAAGAGAAACATTATTGAAATGTTTATATTTTAATCAAATAAAAGATAATGTTTATGCTTTCGTGTGTACTTTCAGTAAGCTCAATACAAACAGTACAGATGAAAGTTAGCTGTAAGTATTAACTTAATATTATCATAGACTTTACTTGTTTGCTTAAGATACAGTATTATACTACATGCATATGAAGGACAATACTTATATATTTCTCCTTTTTATTCGCTTAAAATGAAGACATAATCTGGTATACTAAATATCTGTCCTAATATTAGACCTGCTTAAAAGATCCCCTTTATAATCGATTTCATTTATTCTCTTCAAATAAACTAATTAGTATCGGAGACATTTATTGGAACAACTCAAACAGTTTCTACAATTACAGTAGTAAGCTAGATTGATAATGATAATACGAATAAATAGAATAATATTATTAAAGTAAACCTTTCTCTGATACTT
The DNA here is from genome assembly GCA_017311375.1 of Mytilus coruscus. Taxonomy (NCBI): domain Eukaryota; kingdom Metazoa; phylum Mollusca; class Bivalvia; order Mytilida; family Mytilidae; genus Mytilus; species Mytilus coruscus. Next base: position 27,966,574 of record CM029606.1, on the reverse strand, counting down.
GTAATGATGCCCATGTTCATCTTAAAACAAACAGAATTATATTTGTACATATATCAACATTTGGAATGCCACAGTCACAATAGTACTTGTAAGTCCTGGTAGAGATAATAATCGTGGAAGTGGCAAAAATTCCACAGCAAATGAGACCAGTTTTGTTGATTGAAAGAAAAAAGAAAATGTTTATTATTGAAACATATTGAAATAATCATCTTTTCTATGATTTCAGGAAATAAGCGTTCTTACCGTGATGTACTACGATGACAGTGTTGAAGTATTTTCTCGATATAATTCGAAATTGCTTCTTACCAAACATATCATATTTTAAAAATATCATCAATATTTAGTGGTATTGGGATTTTCAAAATTAATTTTCCGTCTTATTTTGGTCCATATTTTTTGTTTAAATTATTTTCAACTGATTAATTGTTAAGATGAATTGCTGTTTTGGAAGAACAAACAGTGCTTATAAGCACAAAGATCAAATGAATTTTGATATAAATGAATGGCGCTTTGAAAAATTATCTTGTAGGTACAAGAATAAACTCATCATAGATACCAGGATTAAAATTGTGTAAACCAGACGTGCGTTTCGTCTATAAAAGGCTAATCAGTGAATGAAAAAAAAATGTCCTATATTTTTATTATTTTTTTATATAGTGATATTAGCACATCTGTGTTGAAAATACTACGTGTACTGTAGCTTAAAAAAAGATTATTCGTTTACTCATTTACTGATTTCAATATAATTTTTGTCTGTTAAACAAATTAAATCTTTCAAAAATGGATTCCCAAAACATGTTTTAATTATGTATATACAAAAGATCCAAATGAATTAATGCCATTTAATCATTTAATTAAGGAATGACCGTAATATTTTTTCTGTCTATGAAGAAATAACATCAAAAATGTGGTGCACACTGAATAACCCGCGTAGCGGGTTATTTTAAGGTGTGCACCACATTTTTTTTGATATTTCGAATAGACAGAAAAAATATTACAGTCATTTCTTATAATTTAATTCTAAATTCCATTTTAAACCGGAGTAAACCATGAGAAAACGTTGATGACGTCACGGTCACATGACAAAATTATGTCTATGAGCTGATAAACAAAACAACGTCAGCCAATCAGAAGACGCGTTACATCCAAAATTAAATTATTCTAGATTAAAATTACTTTAGAGACAGTTATCATTAATGTTGACTTGTTTATTTGTTTTTATCCTACAATCGACCTTTCAACTATACAAATACAGGCGAAAAGATAACATGAAGTGATACACTTATAATTCAGTTACATTTATGTCCTCATTGCGGTCCTCGTTTTCAGTCAAGTTGATTTCATTCAACACAAATCGAACGGTATGGAAGTAAAAAACTATACGTTTAAGTGCAAATGTCAAATTGCAGGAGAACAACAATTTTCATACATTGTAGGAAAGATAAGATGTATTTGTAATTGCTCATTACAAACAAAATTATTTTGCGAGCTTCGCTTTTCTCTCTGTTTCTAAATCCCGTACAAACGAATTTTATATATTTCTACAATGTATGAAATTTTACATCTCAGAACATAGAAAAATTGAGGAAGTAATACAGGTTTATATAAATCTGTCGAAAAGTAACAACAAATAAAAATTCAAACTGTTGTCAGGCTGTATAAAAACTAAAATGACAAAAATACCGAACTCCGAGGAAAATTCAAATCGGAAAGTCCCTTATCAAATGGCAAAATCAAAAGCTCAAGCACATCAAACGAATGGAAAATAACTGTCATATTCCTGATTTGGTACAGGCATTTCCTTATGTAGAAAATGGTAGATTAAACCGGGTTTTATAGCTATTTAAACCTCTCACTTGTACGACAGTCGCATAAAATTCCATTATATTGACAACAATGTGTGAACAAAAAAAAACAGACATAAAAGGTAAAAAAGTAAAAAAAATCATTGTGTTATAAAAATGTATTTGTTTGCTTAGATATTCATTCATTAGGATAATCTCGATATGAATTGTAGTCTTACATCATGTCATAAAATAAACTTATGGAAATATTCTTTATAAAGCCCAAACATGTCGGCATTCACCTCAAAAGCTAACCAAACCTTTAAAAAGACTTATTTAGAAGGGATATAGTTACGATACTGTTGTCAGGTCATTAAGGATGGCATATTTTGGTATTAATATTGATTCACTCATAGGGTCTTTGCATCGGAAATAAACACATTTATTCTAAAACCAGTTGTTGGCATGATACGGGTTATGTTCTTCTCATATATTTAATGATGGTATGATACTAAACTCTTAACGGGAGGGATTGTGCCTGATATTCATATGATGAAAACATAATCTTTCAATCAGTTTAATTGAGGTCTGGAGCTGGCATGTCAGTAGCTGCTAATAGTCCTTTGTTAATTTATGTATAATTGTCAATTTGTTTAGTTTCTTTTGTTGCCTGCTCTGACATCGGACTCGGACTTCTTTTAAACTGAGTTTTAATGTGCGTGTTGCTGTTTGTTTCTTAATTCTACATTGGCTAGAGGTATAGGGGGATGGTTGAGATCTCACAAAACATGTTTAACCCCGCAGCATTTTTGCGTCAGTCCCAAGTCAGGAGCCTCTGGCATTTGTTAGTCTTGTATGTTTTTTAATTTTAGTTCATTTATATGTTTTGGAGTTTAGTATAACGTCCATTTTCACTGAAATAGTACATTTTTTTTATTTAGGGGCCAGCTGAGGCCCGCTTCTGGGTGCGGGATTTTCTCGCTGCGTTGAAGACCAATTGGTGACCTCCGGCTGTTTTCTGCTCTTTGGTCGGGTTGTTGTCTCTTTGACATATTCCCCATTCCCATTCTCAATTTTATTAGGTGTTAAAGACACTAAGGATAAAACACCTTGAAATTTGAAATGATCTGTATACAGATGGAATTTGGTCTTCCAAAAAAAGGAAAATAGACAGCTTCAGTATACTGGCTTACAAAATGATAAAAATATAAATAAGATTTGTTTTGAAAGAATAGACAAATATAAAATCTGATTTAAATAAAAATGCAAGTGCAGTATAAAGCGTCATATGGATATCCGTAATTAATGGATAATTTATGGAGGCATCGAATGGTCTAAGTAGTCCAAATACTGTATCAACACTGCTGCTGGGAGTTCGAATCCCACACATGGCAGGTGCATTCGATTCCAATTTTATTTGACTAGGATTGTCAGTTTTCCTGTTGAAGGTTGGTGGTCCTCTCTGGGCATTCCGGCTTCCCCTACCAATAAATCTGACGGTCACAAAGTAGTCAATAGTACTGAAAGTGGCATTAAGCAACAATCAATCAACCAATCAATCACTTAGGTTTACAATTATTAGAATGTTGCTCAGATTAGGGTTATGCAATTATTTTACTGTTACAACTTTAGTGATTTTAATCAATCAAAATTGAACAAATTAACCGTTAACGTCTATAAAAAGTTATGTATGGTATGTATTTCCCATTATATTTACTTTTGACAGGATAAGGTATTATATGTCTCTGTTTGAATATATGAAATTTATCTTTTGTAATGAACACCATTTCTAATAATAAAAATACCTACTTTTGGTTGTTGAAAAGGTGCATTTTCAATGCAACTTTCTATGAAAAATGAAGTTAAAATTCAAAACAAATATACAATTGCACCATCCTTCGAATATTTCTCTTTCCACCTGTATCAAAATCATTATTGACAAATGTTTGCAATAATGCTATAATAAGTTTTTTTTTGGGTCGATCACCATTCCTCAAAGGAATGCTAAAATATGATTTAAAATTATGTGTATAATTCTGACAATCTTTCCTTCAGTGATTTCCATCACTTTGATTCATTGTTTGCAGTAAAAGTTGTTTAAACTCAATCTTTAAGAACATCAACAGGACATGTCTGATTATGTGTGGAGTATTTTATTTATTTTTTTTATTTTTTAATTTTATTTTTTTTTTAGTGTACTTCTTTTTTGTGACTTGACGAAAATAGCATGGTGGTAACTTGATTAAGTGGTAAAACAAATTAATACAAGCCTATAGGAAGGACATTTGCATTTTAAAGACAAAAAATAAGGAATCCATGGCATATAATGAATAATTATAAGTCCTTCATAGAAGTTAAACTGTTGTTATATGGGAATCCAGAAATTATTTTATGTGACCTTAAGGAAATGTACTGAATATTATGCAAGCTAACTATTGTAATTCCTAAATCAACACATTCTTGACCAATTATTGATTTTAAATCATTGCTGGTAGTACATTTAACCAATACTGTTGGAAAAAACATAATATCAATTTGCATCTGCTTCATCGCAGCGATTTTCTAATTTCTATGACAAAATTCAGAACCCCATTTTTGGTCAAAAACAAATTTCTCAGTAATAGCGTTACACTGAGTTAACAAATAGCATTGTAACTTAATAAGGATATGAATATTTTTCATCAGTCATATTTTTGCAAGAGTATTGCAATCTAAAAGAATTATGACTTTTTGAGGGTTACAGAATCATCACATCTCCATAAGGCAAAGGAAATGAATGTGTTGTTCCACTACTTGTATTATTTTTTACTTCCTTACTATTAAAGTACATACAATATCTAATATTCCCTTGATTTTATAATTGCATAGCATTAATTGCTAATTTATTATTTATCAAATATGGTTTTTGTTTTTTGTTTTGATTTATGTCTGAAATAAGCTTAAACATGATATTGACAATGCTTTTGCTGCGTTAAAATTGTTGACATGTTATGTAAACCCCGTGTTTTGTCAAGCGCAACACAATTCTCATAGTCAACTTAGATAGTCTCAACAGTAAAATATTACCAAACTATCACTATTTTCGTACAGCTTTCAGGAGGAATGACAAGAGTACAAATTGGGGTATTTTGTCCTTCAATGAGTCAAACAATTGTGGGATTTTTGAAATCAGTTTTCCTATAAAATAATTTTATTACCCAAAATGATATAAGTAATGGCTGTTGAATTTTGTTCCTGCTGAATATATATGATATAAGTAAAATTTATTTCAGTTTTAAATTTAATTTATTAGTCACCTATAAAATGATTAACATTAATGTATATAAATGAATGAAATTGTTTTGTAGAAAATAATTTCATGAATTGTTATATGTTATACTGATTAGAAATTTAGTTAATTGAAAAAATGTATCCAAAACTAGTTGTAAATGTCAAACTAATTACTATGAATTAATAAAAAATATTCCCGGGTTTACTTTTCCTATGATTTCCCTGATGTAGATTTACTATATACAAGGAAAATCAAACAAGGATTATAATGGTAAAGTAAATGTCATATCTACTAAGGTTTTAGGGGCGCCATCGTTTTTTGTCGACGGTTATTGAATATCTGTCATGCTTCTCTTGTTGAAGCCAAAATCCTCAGAACCTGAATCTGGCTTGTCATTCACTGAACATACACCATTACAAGTAGCAGTTAATCAGTGAACAAGATTTGTATCTCTTTGTCAGGATTGCATTGGTTGGAATTAAAACATGACGGAGACATAGATCGATTGGTAAAACAGAACACAAAACAAAAAATGATTGATTGTTTTTGGCTAACGTCCGATGACAAATATTTCATGTATGTGCAGGATGAGACAAAACATCAGACTTTTTTCTTCTGACACAGTGTCTCCAGTTATCATGGTTATCTGGTTATTTTACAGTGATCTGTTGTTTGTCAATAAGAAATCTGCAAATTTAGATACCAGGCTTATAAGATAATAATAAAAAAGAAAAAAAAATTTTTATTGTAAAACAGAGATACCTTATACCCTACATATTGGGGTTATATGTCTCTTGCCAAAGAAGTTTAACTTCTCTTTGACTTTTGTCAGTAGTAAGATCGATTTTTACAAAAATACCGTTTGTTTAAATTTTGGTTTCTGCGCATGAAGCTTTATAATAGCAGATAAAACACCTCTCATTTTGGAAAATTTTTAATGTTATAGGGTTCCGGAAGCAATACTATAGAGTCAGTTAGTAATTTTCCTATCATATTTTACACTCCATTGACACAAAATGTAGCTCGTAATTGTGTTTTCAATGAAAAGTGACCTGCAATTTTAAAATTTAGTGTTATAATACATCGAGGGGAGTAAAGCAAGCTTCCACAAAATGTAGTTCTATTGTGTCTATTCTTCACGTTTCGTTGACTAGCATTTAGTTTTACATCTCTTGTTCCGTTTTTAGGTGCAACCGTTTATTTTGGTGACAACATATATCAAAAAGAATAAAAAAAAGTGTTGAACAAAAAATGATTGATTGATCGTTGTGAACTAAATAAAAGAAAATAATGGATATGCTTCAATGAACAACAGAACCCCAACGACACAAATAACCAAAAACATCTAGAGGGACACATACAGTTTTAAATAAGAAAAAAAATACCATGCTCTAATCCATATGGTTATAAAAGTTGGAAGTTATTAAACACAAAGTAGCAATGACATTGTCTTATTATTTTATCATGGTTGTGGGAGCTACATTTGGGTTGTAGTTTGAAGTTAACCCATTTGTAGTCATAGATAACCTGCTCGTTGCCTGTGATACTTTTAGTATTTAATATGACTGTTTTTATTGTGTAATTAATAATTTTCAATAAGCTTAAGCTAGACACATAGTGTAGAAACAAGTTCATTGTTGTGGACCATGTTATGCCCTGTAGATGGTATTGTCGTTGGTTTTCTGTCTAAATGACGTATACGTCGCACCTCCCTTCATTCCGATCTTTGGTAGCTTGATACATTACAAAAATCATTTTAACAGTAGATTTTAGCTACCCTCAAATGAGATAGGACCTTTAAACAGCACACGGACCCGACAGAATTACAAAAAGGACGAGTAGACAAAAATCAAAATAAACAACCAATCAGAAATACACCACTCACCAACCAGAGAACAAAACCTTCTTGACCTAGCATATAATACATAACAAGGCAAAACAGGGACGGCCAACAATTCCACATTATACAAACAACCTCAACCCCGAGCACCCGAATGCTCCGAAAAATAATTGTTTGAAACACTAAGGTTTTTAACTCCAGGCACCAGTCAGATTTCACTCAACTTTTGGAACTTATTGGATATCAATGCTCCTCAACTACGTTATTGATCGGACCTTCCGATTGTTTTCTATTCGCGCGCCGATATTTGGTCTTAAGTATATGAAACGCGCATCTTGTGTACAAGATTATAAACCTGATATCTTTTGTGATTTTTTCACGCGCTTTAACCTCTTTCTTACCTTAGCTAGACCATAATTTATGTCGTAAAATTAAAACGCAATTTGAAAAAAAAAACCTGCAACTTGCAGCTACCAATAGGATGAACACAAAGAGTTAATATGTGCCTGCTACTGAAGGAAGCTAGCTACAGCTGTCGACTTGATTCTGTCTCTCACCCAAAAATATCAAAATATTTGTGAGCACTGAAGGGTAAAGATTGCATCCACATTCTGAAGTTAAACATTGTATTGTATTAAGAATTAATAAAACACATGTTTAACTTATAATTTTAAAGTTTGAAATAATGATTTAAAAACGGAAAAAAACGACACAATTTCTTAATGAACCCACGTGACTGAACCGAAGAAGCTGTTTTATCCTTTGTCGTTTTAATACATTTCGGAGACTCGGTTTTGATGGCAGATCTAGTCACGAAGTGAATTTATTCCCAACCTTTTTGAATTCTGGGTATCTTTGAGCTTATATATGTTCTGTTGCATACTGATATGAATATGACTTATTTTTGTGTTCTTGAGATGCTGTTTCTTCAAGTATACATCATATCTATGTATTCATCAAAAACAATTAAACTAAGTATTTGACATAGCCTTATAGAAATATTTTTACGGGTGCACTATGCATTAGACCGACAAAGCTTTCCCCTGAACAGAATATTAAATAGGGCTGTAAAAAAATCAGAAATTTAATACTCGAGTGCCCGGTCATGATACTCGCGAGTACTCGAATACTCGGAAATTATCGTTAACGTCTTGTAAAAAGTTTTGATTTTTGTTGGGATGCAGTATTTTTGCTATTACCTTTCATAAACCTGATTATAATATGACATCGCTTGACATCTTTACGAAAGACATACGTATTATTACAGAACTCAAAGTGTATGACTTCAAAATATAACTTGACCCTTGGTTATGTGTATTGGTAATTTTGTGTCTATTGAACAAAGAACAACTGACCACCGTTTCTAAAAATAACCTATTATAAAAGCAAATATTGTTTGTGTGTTCATGAACCAAATCAGAAACATGCCAAAAAACCAGCAATATGTTCATAAAGTCCTACTTGATAGACAATTAGTATCATCTGTTCCTGTGGAGTAAGTATTTTTTATATTACGACTTGTCCCATAATTTGTCAACAAAATATTGGACTTCAAAATACTTGTAGGAACCAATTTTTAATAATAAATTAAACAATAATAAAGTTTCAAATAGATATTTATTACATTAAATGTACATCTCATACCAATCACGTTTACAAAGAAGTCTTGATTAACAAACAAAGGTAAGTTTACGGCTTGTGATTTATCAATCCATTGAAGTGTTGATCCGTGTACAAACACTGTTGCAAATGTCTCTAATCAGTGCGTAGAGTTCACCGCAGGGCACTTTGATTTTTGTTCTTGTTCAGAAATATAATATGATCCACAACTTTAGATGAAAGTCTGTTTCGAAATTTTGTTACATTTGTACAACAAGTCCTGCACATGACAAAATCCTCTCGGAAAGAACGAACGTTGCTGGTACTGCTAAAACACGTTTTGCTATTATAGATAAACCTGAGACTACTATAACACATCTCAGGATATACGTATTTACGTTGTCAATAGATAATAAATAGTATAACGAAGGGGATATTTCAGAGGGAACTAAAGTGAGGGGAAATGTGAGAAGAAATATCTCAAGATTTTAAAACGGCAAACGAGTATGCCAATACTAAAATTGTACTCGAGTACTTGGCCTTCCGAGCGAGTACTCGAGTACTTGATTACTCATTGTCATTTCTAATATTATATCAAGTGATGTTACTGTGCTTTAAATATCTGACAGCGCTTTTTTTCATCAACAATCAAGATAGCCAGTGATAAAGTTCGTATTCAGCATAATTTAGAAAAGTATCAGGAGTTACGTAGTATGCGTCATTTCATGTGTATTTATATTTAACGCAGTTATACTATTTCCGGATGTAGCGTTGATTGCATTTTCCACAGATAATCATTTTTATTGAATAGGTTAGTCTATCATGCTTGTACATACGCATTACTGCTGAAAGAGTTCATACAACTCTTAAGTCTGAATATATCATTGTTAAGTATTCTAACGACATAACTAAAAACAGGTTGGAAAAGAAACCCAAATTAAACATAGAAACTCACTAGATAATTTGACCAAAAGCTATATTTATACTATACACCGGTCACAAAAAAACTTTCTTTGATTTCAGTCTTAGATAATGCAAAAATTGAAACTTCAGGTCTTAACTGTATGCATGCTAAATGACCAAAAAAGGCTGAAATACCCTATTGTAGCCATTTGAGGGCTGTAATTTGACACCAACATAATTGTTGCATAAAAAAATAATGTAGCATGATTACTAACAACAAATATGACCAATTTTCATTGTAATGGGTATTATTTCTAAAACTGGAATTTCACATGACGTTCAGTAATAGGAATAAAACCACTAATTCATAGCTCCATTGCTTTCTATGTTAAATTCTGCAATTTCAAGCATTAATGGCTACTTTGTCTTTAGTTTAAATAAAGTGGCAGTCATTTCATATCAAAACTATGCCTTATCCTGACTGGTGCTGAAAAATTCAACATACCTTTAATTGCATATTAGAGTGTACTTGTTCCCGGAAGTTTGATAGTACAAAAACAGGTACTCCTGATCTGAACATAAGGGGAAAAATGCCCTCCTATTATGATTTTATATACTTTTCTTGATATTCAAAAACACCTTTCAACAAGGGTTCTACAGTAATCCCAAGTCCCCAAGCTTTCATTTGATACCAAAACTACCCACATATTTCACCTATTGACAAAGATACAGCTATGCGTAGGAACTATTTTGTTAAAAATATGTACTACTTTCTTGTATAGTCATTCTGACCGGGCCCTAATTAGTGGTTCTATACCTTCACAGTTCACTGAACATGAAAATATGATATGGTGAGCAGGGCATGGTGTCCTATGGATACATATTCTTATTGTTGCACCGACCGTGCGAGGGCTTACCAGCCAGTCAAGGTCGTTAAAACCACCAGTTAGTTAGTTATTGTTGCTTGAAATCTATACTTTGTAGGATGAACAGCAGGGTATTGCAATTACCATACAACATAGCTATGTTACATGTCATTTCATGCTTCAGAGATTTTGAAAAATGCATGACCTGCATTTTCACTTTGGTGATTATTTTAATGTTTTATTTAGTTGAATTCTTCTTTTCAGAAGCCTATTTTGTTGACCAATTTTAAATGGCCATTCTTGTCTTACAGACATGATATTTAGTTAATTTCTTTTCTTGCCATTTTTTCTATAACCTGTTAATAAACGATACCATGTCAATTTTATTTTAAAGGTTCTTCTTTAAAATTATCAGATACAAATTGTGGACCATGTGCTGTAAGAGAGAAAAAATAACAAGCCACTATACTGGTGTATGTCCTGTGAAGAAGGTCTGTGTGAAGAATGTTACGGTCATCACAGAGCAATAAAGGCAATAAGAAGTCATTCAGTTGTTTCCCTTGAAAGCGTCAAACCTCTGGAGCAATTCGTTTCATCTTTCAAAACTGATTGTTCTATTCATGATAAGCCATTAGAACTTTATTGCCCATGCCATGAAGAAACTTGCTGTACCAAATGTGCTTCACTATATCACCCAAACTGCGTAGGTATCACTCTGTTCAAAACGGTTGTAATTGATTTGAAGAGATCTGATAAGCTAACCTAACTTGACAATGATATTGGAACTCTATTGAAAAACATTGACTCCTTAATTGAAAATCGCAAAATCAAATTTGAAAGATATTTCTGATCAGGCTAAAAGGAAATTTGACTTGTTTGAAGTTCTGAAAGAAGAATTAAAAGATCTGGAAATCAAACTGCAGTCTAAATATCAAAGGTTGCATGCTACGGCATATGCAGAAATAGAAGCAGTTGTAGCAAAACTCCAGAAAAAGCAGAAGATGACATCTGACTATAAAAATAACTTGTCACAGCTGAGACAAATTGGTGCAGATACACAAATGTTTCATGGAACCAAACAAATGGAAAAATTCATAGAAGAAGAAGGGAAAGCTCTTAATGAAATTGTAAAAGAGCCATCTATGCAAGAAATGAAAATAAAAGCAAAAATGAGTGACAATTTCAAACAAAATATGTCTGATCTAGTAGAAGTGACTGTAGAAAGGAAAAATTTTAAAACGATTCTGAAGGATATATCTGGTGGTTTAACATGCCAAAACGTAAATGATAATCAAACAGAAGTATCAGTTACAGATTGAATTTGACAAGTCAGCATTTGAAAAAAAATCACTCATTTCCTGCTTAGTAGCATTACCAGGTGGTAATAGTGCCGTTTCTGATCACAAGTATCCAAATGTTCTTATATTTGATATCAGTGGGTCAGTAAAGAAAAGAATATGTTACCCTTATAGACCATTTGGATTGACTGTTATTAATACAGATACCTTTGCAGTTTAATTTCCAGAATTATGGTGCATAAAGATTTACTTGCTAGATACATTCACAGAAATAAAGGAAATCCAGCCAAATGAAGAGTGTTGGGGTTTACAGTATGAAGAAGATTTATTCATAGCTGCCATTAGAAATGTTGAGATTTCATTTATGCACTTATTAGGAACTGTTCAAAAAACATTTCCAATGAAGCAAAAGAATCTTGTTTATGTTTCAAAAAGCAAAGGAAGGCATTTTCGTACAGAGTTTGAAAACAATAGTGTTCATTGCTATAGTTCTACTAATGGGCGGAAACAGTGGCAATTTTCTCATCCGACAGTACGTTTCAGGACACTAATTTGTGTATAAGAGTATAGATTTCTATGAAATTTCACTACAAGTTTTCATACTTCAAAAGGAAAGTTGGGATTGATTTTAGGGGTCATGGTCCAAACCGTTTAATAAGGGGCTGAAAAGGGGCAAAAAAACTAGGATTTTCTGATTTCTGGACAATAACTTGAGTATAAATCTATTTATTGCTATTTAAGTACCTGTCTTTGTAAAAATCATGCAGAGGGTGATTCATGACATGTCACAAAAGTAGTATTTTTTGCCCTTTATCATAAGAACACAGGTAGTTGAGTAAAATTCTGTCTTTATTTTCCCTGTATAATGTGCGTTGCCATGGTAACAGTCAAAACAACATTTTGCCTGAAAAGGTGAAAAAAGTAGCTTTTGAAAATTGAAAAATAAGGGATTTTAAAGTACCGTTACAATAAAGTTAATTAATACAAACAATAAGCATTTTTACATTGTTGACAAACAAACCCTAAACTATTCAAAAACGTTAAAATTTTGAATTTACTTAATAGTTTGTTTCCATAGCAACCATTTAAAAATATGTAAATTCGATGATAAAAAATTTCAAAAATTACAAAATTTTATTTCTGTTTATCTCCCAAGACCAACAATACCATAACATGTCACTGACAAATTTTCACAAAAATCCAGATTTCCATACAGATAAACAATCAAAGATCTTGAACTTAATGAGCCAAACTCATCCATTTATATGTGTAATTCGGACACACATTTGTTAATCATAAATGAGAATATATGATTTATGAAGATATAATGGTACAGAATGAAAATTAATCACTCTGGGTAGGTGCCCCCTTTTTGGAAAAAAAATTTCAAAATTATAAAATTTATCGAAAAATAAAAATGTGGTATTTAATTGTGCTTTCTTGTGAACATTTTGAGCATTTAAGCATAACATTGCTTCAATAGTTGAGGGCAATAATATGTATCCCTCCACTATTTTTAGATATTAGATTTCTCAGAAATACAAACCGTCCTAGAAGTGAGTATGATTTACAATTAGTCTTAGACTGAATGTATCGCTTCAGGAATACAAGCTACTAGTTTAAAAATATAGTTTGAAGACCCAACAACATAACGTGACTTGCAAGAACATTTATGCCATATGAGTATCAAGTAGTATGAAGGAAGATATGCATATATATAGTATAAATTCAAAGGGTGCACAAATGGCCTATGTTTGTCCAGGTTTCTCCTCGGTAAGTGTCGTTGATGTGTTTGTCTCATGTTCATTTTGGAATTTCAAACCGTAAACAACGTCAAGTCACAGTATTAGCCCATGTTAATTTCGTCTGTATTAAGATTAAATGATCACCTTATAAGTATACAGCATTATCGATTCTAAAACAATGTTAGTAAACAAGAGAATTCTGATAAAAAACAACAATAGGACGTATAATGCAAGTCAGCCAATGTTGTTCTTTTAAGAATTATCGTATACATGTTAACCTTATAATTAAATGTATTAAAATCAGTTATGAAACAACTTCACATAAATAAACATGTGCTAATGAAAGATGATTACAACAGGTATAAATTCTGTGACATGTGATTCGGCAATATCAGATCAAACAAGATGCAAATAAACATAAGGTAATTTAACTTCTTTATGATATTGGTTAATCTGTTTTTAATGGACCGTCATTATCATTTAAGCAATGTTGAGCAAACATTTTATTTTATGTGTTTGTGTTGTTAATTATCGATTTATTTATTAATTCATTTTCAATTTTTCAGTGTATACTTCGTGTTTTCTTCTTTTTATTTTTTTAACTTTCAATTTTTGGCGCGAAAGTCCCTGTTTCAGGTTAATGTAGAACATTATGTTCATTTATTTTGCATCTAGTGGAAGATATCTAAAAGTTTAAAACGACTATCTAACGATTTGTTACCTTGTGTAATTTTACATCTGCTCGTCATGTTTATTATACATCTAGTAGAAATACATGAACAAGTTAACACATTACTTTCGAATTGTTTGGTTACCTTGTGCAATTTAACTTGTGTCGGTCATGTTTATTATGCATCTAGGCGAAAGACATGTACAAGTTAACAAATTAATATCTAACTATTAGGTTACCTTGTGAAATTTTACAGGTGCCGGTCACGATTATTATGCATTTAGGTGAAAGATAGGTACAAGTTAACAAATGACTTTTAATTGTGTGGTTACCTTGTGCAATGTAACATGTGTCGGTCATGTTTATTATGCTTCTAATCGAAATAAATGTACAAGTTACAAATTACTTTTTATTGTTTGGTAACCTTGTCCAATGTTATGTGTCGGTCATGTTATTATGGTAACGTGCTAGCCTCGTTTGCGTGAGGTCGTGGGTTTGAACTCGGCATGATCAAACCAAAGACTTTAAAATTGGTATTTGCTGCCTCTCCGCTTAGCACGGGGCTTTAAGAAGTTAAGGCAAAGACAATGTCGGCTCGGAGGCAGAATAATGTGACTTGTTGGACATTAAACAGCCATCCATCATCATCATCATGTGTAAAGACCTGTACAAGTTAACAAATGACTGTTTGGTTACCTTGTGCAAAGTTAAACGATGGATTTTTTTTTTTTACATTTACGCCGTCATTACAAAAATCGTCACATTTTTTTATGCCAAGGAGTGGGTTTTTATGGTCACCTTATAATTTGTGGTTCGACTGATTTCTTTCTTAAGATATACATGTTGCTGTATCAACCATTCTTTTGTAATCAATTATTGAAATTTCGTTTGATATAAAACTTTTTAAAAAAACCTACAGAAGTGATTTTTCACATTTCAGATTAAAGTCAATTTCTTAACGTTTCGTCAAAACAAAAGATATTGCTCAACTTAGTTTTTGTAATTCTACAGATATATACTATGAAAATAACACCTTTCATATTTGATACGTCCTACGCAATTTTCTAGATTTACTTTCATCAGGAACACCCAATCCACAAAATATAAATCCAGGAATGTATAAATAATTGAATACCTGACCACAAGGAAATATAAAAAAGTAATAATTATTGTCATATCCACACTAAGGAAACTTTGTTTGAGGGAGTCGAACCTAAGTTGTAAACAAAGAATATTTAGACATATCTCTTTTGTAAAGGCATTAGAGGAAAATAATAAAATACAAATAACCGATAAAGATGCTTCTTTGTAATTAGTGTGTCGATTAAGAATAGATGAATAATTGAATGAGGAAGAGGAACTTAAGTTTCTAAATTTTCGACGAAAAATTTTAGAAAGGTATGTTATACATCAAGTCAGTTCGGAAAAACTGGTTATTGAGTTGTATTTATATGTTACTTATGGCTAACTATATGGTATTGGTTTTGCTCCTGTTGCAAGGCAGTATGGTGACCTAAAATTGCCTACATCCATATCAACTCGACTCTAGTGAATTGTTGTCTCATTGTCAATGATACAATATCACCTTATTTTCATAATGTCCTGTGAACATCAAAAGGAGATTATGTGAGATTTTTTTTATTTCTAAAGTTAAGTGTTTATTGAAAAAAAAAAACATTCTAAAACACATTTAATGCACACAAAAAAACAATGTAAATAAAATAAGATGTGGCAATATTTGTTTATCATCCATGTGTTCTATATTCTTCCAAACGAAACATAGAGAGAAAAAAGAGAAAAAGTATAAATGCATCGTTTGTTCATTCATTAGACATTTTTATATCAAATTGTGATGTCAATATGATAAAAGAATTAGGCAAAAAACGAAAAGTGTCTTATTTTTCGTATATTGCTGCAAAACCTAAGAAATATTTCCGTTCTACAAATTTAATGTTGGTGTCTTAAATGGTCCATTTTGTCCTTTGTTCTTTCACATATGCGGTTATGAAATTGTTGTTTTAAAGATGATTATGTGAATAAGATATTGGTGTTTAACAACCAGTGGCAAATATATCTTGCATTCTAGAACAAAAACATGTTAACGTGATAATATGAATACTGCTTTTGCTAAACCGACACGCTGAGTCAGCTTTTTAATGTGCTTGGTTACACGGTAACGGTCCGCAAGAAGACATGTCAACCTATCCGGACAAATGCATTATTATGAGTTCCAGCCGAGAAGTATTTGTTTTCACTCTAACATATCACGTGCTTACCAGTGTTTAAGTATGTGGTTTGATCCGATTGGTCGCCCATTTTAACGATTTTAAAGTAGTTTAATTAAAGGTTCTGCAATATTCTATTGAAAGTTTAAACAGGGTTCATGATATGTTTTGTTCAATTTCAGCTCGTCAGGGCTTATTAGCACATTTTTGACAACGGTAAACACTACAAGGTACAATACCAGTAATGAGAAATCTACAGACGATAATTTATCTGAGCCAACACAGCAAGTTATTGGGACTGTTATATGTGTAACTGCTAACATCACAGTTTTGAAAATGGTCTTAACAAACAAACACTAACTCAATTCCTCTACTGTGTTCATTTCAACATTGGCCGTTCTGGGATTCATCGTCTCTGCATTTCTTATTCCTCTACATGCGGCGGCAGCTTTAAGGACGAGTTTAACCTTTGTCCAAAGTGAATGCATGTTTTATAAGTTCGTCTTTACCTCAGTAGGATTATTGTTCAGTACTCTGTTAACCGTAATGGTAGTCCAGACATATAGACTGATTGTTTCTGTTCATTCTGCGAAAGAAGGATTTGACAAAGGGCGTGTTGTTCTAGTGTTGGCAGGATGCGTCATAACTTGTGGAATTGTTGCAGGTTAGTTTATTTGTTTAGACGAAGGTAATCGACGTTTCAATCAAACTCGTTCTGATATAATAATTGAGAGGGATGTGGCGCAATCAAAAGCTATAAAGTTGCAGAAGGACAGACAACAACGTAACAATACGAAAAAAAAAAAAAGACAAACAACTGGAAAAAAGACCTCACTTATCTAAATATCTGAGTACTTTGACCCTTCCCCCCAAAAAAGGATTTTGTTCTGGAGGTAAGAAGTATATTTTCCACTAATGAAATCGTTGTGTTGCGTATGACATTGTCAAGTTAAACTCTTTCTGTGATATCATAAACGACGAAGTGCTATATAGAAATACAAAATACATTGAGCAAATTTGAAAAAAATCCTAATAACTCTACATGAACTAAAATGTCGAATTCTCGACGCTTTTCATAGTACGAAAACTCAAGTAAATCTATGTCCAATATAAAGCATACAACATTATTATATACTACTAACATAAATCATTACTTGGTATTTGTAGCCATACCATTGGTTGGAGTTGCCGACTATGCACCATACAGACGACCTATGATATGCCAATTAAGATGGATACTATTTGATTATGCTGATATAGTGTATTTTACCAGTCTAGCAATAGTATTTTACCAGTCTAGCAATAGTATTTTTTTACTCCCAACAGTCGTGATTTCAACCTTATACGCTTTAATATATTTCAAGGTAAGAGTTTCAGTTGTTATTGTCTGTGCGTGAACATTTTCTTAAATTAAACTGAAACAGCATGTGTCTTTTTAAATTGGAAATCGTATCAATATAATTCTTTATATTAGTTTGACTTCAACGTGTTCAACAAATATAAAAGTTCAAAATATTTTTTTTAGTTTTTTAGTATGAAATACATCAACACATTTCAAATATAAGTATTCGACATGTTTAGTGCCATTTAAAACGTGTGTATTAACCATTTATTAACCTTTCAGGGAGATCTCGTGTGAAATTGTCGTTGTTAGATAGAAACCGCGACATTAGCAAACTCAAAGTTTTCCTGTCTTATAACGCACGTAAAATACTTTTTTGATAAATGTTCCGTTATAGTAATAAAACGTACAAAAATGCAGATAAGTAAAGAATTGATAAAAGCTATTGTTTTTGCCTTAAAATTATTTTATGTGTGTTTTTGAGATAAAGTATCCTGTCGAGTGATTAGAATTCCTTTTCTGTCGAAACTGTGCTGGAGGCACCCACGATAATATCAAATTCTTGTTAATTTAAGTTTCAGCTAAATGACTAATACTATTTCTTTTAGCTCCTAGTAGAGATTGTTTACACTCACTCCCGACAGGAAAAATGAGGGGGATTGTCTCAAAATAAAAAAAAGTACTAAACTTTTAGCATTGAAACGTAAAAAATGTAAATAACTGTTAGAATGAAACAATAAGCTGTCATATAAAATTTCACAAATCTTACCTCCACCTTCCCTCCCCCGCCCTCTTGTTAGCTCATTTGGGCCAAAGGTAAATGTGAACTATTCAAAATGGCCACCACAGTCTTTGAGCTGTAGACTTCTCGTCAAAATCTACTCAATGTAGGTTAGAAATCAGACGGAATGAATATTTCTGGAATGATCCTTCGCCAAAACTGCGGCTGATTATTTCGACAAATTTAATACCGTGGCCAAAATGGCCTGTGATTGGTTGACAGACTTTCGTCAAACACTTGTTGGTCCATTCGAACCAAACTTGATAGAAAATTTCCTGGGTTGCCAGAATGGCCGCAACAGACTCTTATTAGTTGGCACAAGTAATTTTTATCAGCACTGATTATCTGTTCTTGCTTCTCCCACCCCCTAGTTAACTAAACTTCCCTTTATTTTCGTATCTGTGGAACAGAAACACATTTCTATCAGAAAATCGGATTTTTTTTTTGTTGTACACTACATCTTTATGTAGGAAAAAAATTATTCAAAAGTACGTATCTGGCTTCAAATATTATGTTTATCATGTGTATAAACTTGACCATTGTTGACGATACATCCGATTGTAATGTGATGTTAAGGAAACTGTGAATTCAAATTGTGCTGCTTTTTACTGGTGTAGCGATAGTACGCTCCGCTCATTGACTGGTTTTATTTCCTCAAAAATACCTTATGAATCAAGTAAACCGTACAATTCACATTTGATACGACCCCTTGCATTTTACGTATCAAAGTCGGTGTCAACAGTCGGTACCGAGACTTTCCGTAAATCTCTAGTACGAACTTTATCAAAATAGAAATAAACATCGGCATATATTCATGTTAAAGACGTTCCTTGCCATAACAGGTGCTGGCTTTTTTTTATTTGTGTATATTTTTTATTCAAAACTTGTTCGTAAAAGTAAAAAGTGCACAAGTGATGTTCTTTGTAGTTCAGACAAATCAAAGGTCATGTTGATTATAAATCTACATAAAATGCAAGTATTAAGCACGTATTTGTAGAAATTATCAAAGTCGATCCACTAGTTAAAGAATTTTAGTCTTAAATGGTCATTTTGATAATAAAATGATATGAAAACGTTGAATTGAAAAATTTTAATAAGTAATAAGAATAACATTTCGACGTAAGTTTCGACTCATGAGTTTGAACGTGTCCATTTGTATCGTTCGCCTCCCTTTTTGTTAAGAATTTAAGGTATCTTTTCCGACATTTTGTAAATTCTGTACTGTTTAGATATTTTGCTTGCATGTACTGTTCAGTAGCTTTTCAGAAAATTCAGTATGTTAATTTTTTGTACAGGTAAATGACAACTTCAAAACAGTTTGAACAACCTATCTCTAGCTATGTAATCGATAGCTTTTCTTCAAGTGTTCCAAAAAAGACTTACATTATCCGTTTATTTTTTTAGTTTGAACAAGGTTAACAAATGTTGATTTAACATACTTCAAATATAATATTGACTTGAAATATGTGAGAGAAAAATATATTTTTATTTAACATATTTGGCTTTTAATATACTGCAAATATGATATTGACCTGAAATATGAGAGAGAATAATATCTTGTTTTAAGTTCGTTATATATAATATCATGACGATTATATGAAAATAAAATTTATTCTATATTTTTTTCAGTTGCCTTTATACTGACTTGGTCTCCCTATGCGGTATGCATTGCTTTGGATTTAAGTGGAATTGATTACCATTCGTATTCTCATTTTATTTATCTTATATGTTCAATGGTAGCAAAAGCGTCTCTCAGTTGGATTCCGGTTATATTTGTTATTCGTCACAGCCATTATAAGAAGGAATTAGATACTCTTACACATTGTGTGATTGAAAAAGTTTGACAACTAAACATGTCCTCAGCAGAGTACAATTTAGATAATACAGATAGAGGTGTTGAAGAGGAAATCGCGGTAGAAATTGAATTGATTCCTTCACAGCCAGTTCTTATATCGTACAGTATAGGAGATAATGCTTTGTAAATGATACTACATTTGTCAATATTGTTCAGATATATCTGCTGTCCGAATACAATTACATCCTTTACGTTTGACTTTCTTATTTTATGTTTTGTTCCAATATATTGGACAAATCGATTGCGTTTTGTGTAATAATAATGACATGTACGTTACAAAAAATATATGAGTCGATGTATAATATTTCTGTTACACTGTTAGTAAATATCGTCGTTGTTATGCATTACACGCTTATTGTTCATCTTTAAAATCACTTCTTTATCTTGACCTATAAATATAGATACTCACATTGGTACCAGTAGATTCTCCGATTTATCCAATCGAGATATCAACTTATCGAAGTCCAAGCCTTTGCGAGTACTTTAAAATTCGACAATTTAACTATCGAGATGGGATAAAACTATGTAAGAATCTTTTTTTCTAATGATAATCAAATATTTTTAAATTTTGATAAACGAACTCACCTTCGCGTGCTTTCCACATTCCTGATTCCTGAAAACAAAACCCGGGAGGATATCCTGTTCTCAGGAAGGGTATTAAAGCATTCACAAAACTACAAAAATTTACTGAAACAACTGCTAATAATGTAATTTAATTATACAATTACCTAGATTTGTGATGTAAAAGCTCATGTTTCAAGCAGTAGTCATTCGAATATTGATTATTTTCATTCGAATATTCAATAGATCTACAATTAACCAGTCAAACACTTTTTAAACAAAACAGCAGTACCATTATAGGGACGTTGATATCATGCAAAAGGCAATAAAGTGTTGCAAAAAGCAAGTAACTGATTTCAAGTTTGCCCCCAATTCAGAAGCAATTTCTTTTCCAACTTTGATTATACTTCTTATGACCAATTATTTTCTTTCTGTTATCGACAACAATCGACCATTTATCTTATATGAGTTTTTTGGCAGATTGGGGTATTGTGGGCAACTGTAAAGGCTTCAATATAAAGCTTTTCCAGAACTCTATTTACATATATTGATATTCAAAATTATGTTAAACGTTTACTTAATCTGAATACTATTATTCTATTTCGTTTTATGAGTGTACAATGTAAATACTGATACCCAAGGAAAAGCTTATAGAGTTTTTTTATTTTTGGAAGATCTTTAAGAATTGCAATTTTCTGGAAAAGTTACTTAATTAGCATTTGGCATGGAATAATTGTATTCTGTTCTATAAGGTTCGTCTGATTAAAAAAAACATACAAGACAGAAAAGGGGCAATGTTTAATTCCAGCAAAATTTTGGAATGTCATTATGACCTTTTGACCTTGAATTAACGGGAATGACATAGCAAGAGTTGTTCATTACCGGGTAAATCAAAAGGTAGGGATAACAAGCTTTCAAATTATATATAGAATGTAGCCGAAACTAAGTTGGTCAGTTTGAAGTCGTTAAATAACAGTATTGCTGAAGTAAATTCACTCAGCTATTCAAGGTGATTTACAAATCAGGCAACTAGATATAGTCATTACTATTGCTATTTGGCAGAACTAGGTGTTCAACACTGAAAGGTTTACATCAGGAGAAACTCAGAGGACTATCATCCCGTACTTTGAGATATATGAAACATGCTAGTTGGCTTTATCAGAAAATAATGTATTATGAAAGAAATCATAACAGATTTTGTAAAACTATTTTAGTCTTAAAAAAATTATCTTGTTATTTTCCCTCAAAAGCCGAACTTTGGAGATTTCTTCTTGATTCTTTGTTCTTTAGAAATGTAAGTATACCAAACTTTTATTGTTTACACAAGTGCCTTAAGTGGTGATATTTTGCCGGCATCTTTAAAATTTAATACAGAAAGCATCAATAACCAGTAATATAAGTAAGACATATAATATTATCATGACGTTTATCAATAACATGGAAATTGTTTTGACTTTTAGTTGGTTTTGACATTTTTGTAACCTCATGCTTGATCCGGTGTTAAGAATGAGGCGTTTATAGAATGTAACAGTCTGTATCATTCCTATATTGATTGTTTTTCATACATATTTTCTTTTTTTTTTTTTTTTTTTGGTGTTTTTAAGAAGATAATAAAGTATAATAATAAATATATATACGCCGGGTCTATCACTATTGTAATTAAGCAAGTTGAACAGTAACGACCACGGAACGTAATATTTGAGGGTAAATATTAAGCCAGTAAGAGCAACCATTCACTGCAATCACTTATATTTGAAACTATGTATGCCATTACCTAAAATATTTGGCTTTGGAAAAACTGTTGTGGTTATCTCCATTCTTGGACTTACAAATATAAACTAAATAAGATATATAAAAACTTTTTGTTGATTCCACAATATGGTGAAAATAGCAATGATGTCAAAGGGATCAAAACCAGCGATTGGCTTATTTGTTTAAATTTGTTATCAAAACTAAACGAAGTTGTTAGACCGTACATATTAGACTTCAAAGCACTAAGGTATTATATGTCAACATTAGTGTTTGGTTGATTGCACTGTTGAGTTTTTGTTAACGATATTAACAGATATTTTTTAGATCGCACGGTCCCACGGTCTTACTTTGTTAGTTATATATGAAGGCTAACAAACCTAATATATTTCTTATATTAAAAGATAAAAGGTATAGGATGGGGTGAACACACAGTATCTCTTTTACGTATATTGTTGTTTTTTTACACTCAAGATGTATATATAATATGTACAAGAATACGTGTCCATAGGACATTGTACCCCGCTCGGACTATCACATTTTCCGGCCATGTTAAGTGATCTTCAAAATATATATATACTCTCAAACGCCATGCGTGGTGCATTGTATATAGATAAATGTTCATTGATTTCTACCGCTTTGTTCAAACATCTTTCTTTTATTTCTATCACAATTTTTTGAATATATCCAACTTCAACATGTTTGAGTTGAACTTACTCTCTTTACCTCCAATAAATCTTAAATTTAAAATCCGAAAGCAACATCTCATATTTCTGTGTGCTGTAAAATTGATCTTTTTATGTCGCATCATAAGTCGAAAATAAACTGACAACGCCATGGCAAAAAAAAGAAAAAACAAACAAACAACAAAAAATAAAACACAACATAGAAAACTAAAGACTGAGCAACACGAAACCCATCAAAAACTGGGGGTGGTCTCAGGTGCTCCGGGAGGGTGAGCAGATCCTGCTTCGCATGTGGCACCCGTCGTGTTGCTCATGCAAGTTCAAACCCCGTGATAAGTCTAATTCGGTAGGTCACATTCGGGGAAAGGGGACAGGATTGTAGTTACGACAATTCATAATTCATTTTCAAAATACCAAATCATATTCCAAATTTTACAAGGTAAACAATACATACATGTTGGTTGAACAAACTGTATCACTGCATTTAAAAAATAAGTGGCAGAAGCATGTTCTATAGTACTGAATCTAACGATGATTCTGTTCAATTAAATAGCCTTGCCATTGAAAAAAAACCAGAAAATCAAATAGAGATAATACAATAAAAAAAAATAAAATAACACAAACATTTATACAACTAGTGAACTTGATAAATGTAGATCTCATTAGTGCGTCATACATATATGGTAATAATGGAATTGCAAAATAAATGATTTTGCAATGAATTTTTGCAAAAGCTAACGAATACCAAGATAATTAACTTCTCTTTCCATAAGGTTTGTAAAGGCAGAGATACAGATTGACCTCCCTAGGTATTTTTTCAGTTTGAAAAATTTTAAGAATGGAATCAAGGTCGGTAATTTGAAAACTGACTATTGTCAAACAAGTAACACATATTCTCCTTTATAAGGATGAAATGTGCCTTTTCTTAAGAGAAAATGGATACAAATGTAAAACAAACAATGAAAATTACCTCTGAATTTTAACACTTCGAAATAGTTTTGTCAGTAGGAAAATTGCAACAAAATGAAATAAGCAAACGAAGTAAAAATATTGTGGTTAGTATTGTCTACCCATTGGTGTCCAATCGGAAAAACAATCAAAATACCATCGGTACAATGAATATTTATTTTGATCAGTTTTATCCTCCCATTGGTTGACGGTCGGGACGGTAATAACAATGACCATCGATACAATGGATATGGTGAGGGTTGTCTCTGCAATGGATAGTATTTTGGCAGACTTGCATTGAAGTACATACTGAAATGGAAAAAAAACACACTTACATTAATCACTAGAGACATTCAGGTAAAACATAATAAAATTATTTATGAATATTATAAACATATACATATGTTCCTGAGTAGTTAGATGTGCCTTTAATTTTCAAATCTGGTGTACTTGGCTTTGAATATAAATAAGAAGATGTGGTATGAGTGTCAATGAAACAACTATCTGTCCAAGTCACAATTGGCTTTAAAGTACATATTGAATTAAGGCTTTGAGGTTACTTTTGAATGTGTGGATTCACGTTTTTACCGGCTGTGATCCATCATTATAAGCGTCACCTGATTGGAAATAAACTATGTAGAATATTTCTTCGTTAAAATTAACTAAATTTCACTTCTAAAGAAAATTAAAAGCCTTTGGGATATTTCAGTTGTTTGGTTGCTGTCTCATCAACTCATTTTTGTTAACCCTACATCTCCCATTATTTATACTTATATAGATATAAGAAGATGTGGTATGAGTGCCAATGAGACAACTCTCCATTCAAGTCAAAATTTATAAAAGTTAACCATTATAGGTCAAAGTACGGTCTTCAACACGGAGCCTTGGCTCACACCGAACAGTAAGCTATAAAGGGCCCCAAAATTACTAGTGTAAAACCATTCAAACGGGAAAACCAACGGTCTAATCTATATAAAAACGAGAAACGAGAAACACTTATGAACCACATCAACAAACGACAACTATTGAACATCAGATTCTGATCTATTTTCTGAGAAAAGCAATAATTCATTTCATGATTCCGTTATCAAATGGTTGCTTGGTCAACTAACAATTGAGACAAATGTTATGTGCATACAGCTGATAAATTGTTGGTTGGAGAAAACACAGGCACGTTTGTTTATTTTCAATAGTGAGAACGAATAAAGTGTGGAATCATTAATATTGACAGAATATATTGAAATTTTTTTTCAACTAGCATTTATAACAGTTAGTTAGCATTTCAACTGTAATTTTCACTAAATAACTGTATATCTTCTTTATATTGACTGTCAGTTGTTCGATAAACATGTCATGTGATTTGTCAGTCGTTTTATGAACATGTCATGTGATTTGTTGAAATTGTATGCATCACTACTCACTTGTCATACGCTCAGAATCACATGTGCAAACAACATGATGACAAGCAACATGAGACACATTGGAAGCACATAGTTCAAGCTTGCAGTCACTTGGATGTTGTCAATTTTCCGCCCATACATCATGTACATAGACTGGAAAAAAAATATTGTATTGCGCCATAATATGGGTTCTCAACTAAAATTTAAAATTCTCACGAACGATTATTTAAATGAATTGTATGAAACAACAAAGAAATAGCATTTTTTTGTGTAAAATGCTAATTTTGTTCAATTTTATGAAATATGTGTTTTATTCAAGTTTTATTTTTGTTACAACGCCATCTATTTCAGGCATAAGTACTGTTTCCAAAATGATTTCTGTTTTTCGAATCAAAATTTGTCCCGGGTGCTGTTTTGTCAAATACACAGCGTTGTGACATCTAAATGCAGTAAGATGCCAAAAACCTTTTATAATCAGCTTTGGCATCTTTTTTTCTAGATGCTGGCATCCCAAATATTCCGGCTGCTGGCTTCCCAAATATTTCGGATGCTGGCATCCCGAAAATCCCGGCTACTGGCATCCCGAATATTCCGGCTGCTGGCATCCCGAATGTCCGGATGCTGGCATTCCGAATATTCCGGCTGATGGCATCCCAAAAAGGCTGGTATGCCAAACTGTTGGAGCGCAGACATCCCAAACTATCCGAACGCTGGAATCCAACAAGTTCTGTACGATACTGTTTGCCGAATTTCTATACTCCGGTGGTTATATGACTAATTTCGAGTTCACCAAGAATGTGTCAATATTACCTGTAAAAGATCCTAAAACCGTTTTTAAAAATAAAATTTTTAAAAATCTTGAATGTGAAGCTGAAAACGGGAATAATTTGATTATTTTCATATATTTCGTTCACGATGATAACTTCCTTAGCTTAATTTTGTGTAATACAAAAAAATAACACCAAAAAAATCCGTTTCCTACTGCTTGTTGTTTTTTTACCATCATTTTCATGACGGCAGGAAAGTTATGACGTAAGATGTGAATTGCCATTATGCGTATAGATTCAGAGACTGTTAACATGATGAGGAATGAATTTTTAAGAATCTTCTACCGATATTCTTGAAAGATAATGATCGGCTTGAAAACAGATAATCCTTTATTCTCTTTGTCATTTATAAGTCTTGAATAAGGGTGAATGTCAAATATGTATATAAAAAATGTTGAAGAAAGGAACACATACAGATTTGCCGACTTCAAATAAAATTTACTTTAATATACATATTTGCTACATGCTTTATGAGTCAAGCTAGTCCTGTCTATATGCCTTTGCTTCATCTTTTCATTATTCAACGTTTTAAGCTGCTATTTTCATTTCTTGTTTTTTTGTTTTTTTTTTTTTTTTTTTTTTTTTCTTTAATTACGAAGCTTGGTGGCAGCTTGATAATAAAAACAAAAAATAGCAGATAGCAAAATGAATGAAAAGAAAATACGAAAAATTAAAGAAAATGTAAATATCGCCGCATGAGGTTGTGTTATAGGACAAGGGTCAAGCAAAAACAAAACATAAATTAAGGTCTAAAATGAATCCAGTCTTGGATGGGATTGTAATTTCATGAAATATCTCCAAATAGGGTGTATTTCTCCAAAACGAATGACATTGATGAAATTTCACCCTTTTCTCCCTTTGATAGTGTATGGATTTGCGTGTTGTTCCACAAAAATTCAATTTAAAGTGGATCAGATGGCTTTTTAATAGTTTGATTTGATGACTACGCAGAAACACCAGGTATGGTTTGGTATGGAAAACTTTGGTTAAGTGAAGTTGAAATGGAGGTTTTCTTCGAATAATCATGCGTTTTCTAGGGGGAGAGGAGGGGTGTAAGTAGTTTTTTTCAACCACGAGTAGTCATTTTAAACATTGGGAGGAAAGCACTATATTTGTAACAATTTATTCTACATGACTATCTACTTTCACAGAATTGTGATGTTACAACGAAAACTTATTGTTGATAATCTTTAATATATTTGCAAGATTTAATATGAAGAATATAGACTCATTGATTGCTTGTGGCCAGATTAAATATCTAAGAGCAGAGTAGCGAACTCGTAACTAACTGTGAATGTAAAACTAAGGAGGTGTGGTATGAATGCCAAAACAAACACGAGTCCAAATTGTCGTGGATGAAAGACGTAAGCAACAGGAAACTCATTTTAAGCAATCTCTTCAAACATTTATATCGGTCAGAATGTTTACGTGTATTAAAAACTATATTGGATTTCATTTCTCGTTTCAGCATTTTTTAAACAGTGGCTGTACTTTTCCGATTACTATTTATGTGTTGTGTATTATGTGTGGCGACGAAACATCCAAACAGCACCAGACCATTTGCAATTCTAGTTGATTTTAGATTAGTAATCAATGATAAAAAAAGAAAAGTTAAGTTAATTAAATGATTGACAAATATTAGATACAGAAAAAAGACACAAGCATAATAATGATTAATATTGTTATAAAGAAAATGTAAGTTTTGTGAAGGAAATTAAAGTAGATCGTGACAAGATGTACCAACGCATGGGAAGTTGCATACAGCAAGTCCAGTGATATTGACAACATCCAGGACATACAGATCAAAGAGAATTTGTACCAGTACTGATAATTGCAATAATTGTTTTTAAAGATTTTGCATTGTTATCAAAGCGATATATGTATTATTGTATGCAGGCAGTTTGGGGAAAACAGATCTCCTTATTTTATATATTTAATGAAAATATATACTTTAATTAAAAATGGGGATTTATCATAGACACAAAATTATGATGCAGGCTTACAGACCTCATATATCTTTTTAGATAAAGTGCAGTCACCAATCCGAATTGTAGTGTGTATGTCTAGGATGAGTCATGGTATCATTTCAGCAGGCTATGGTGTTAAGCTTACTTCAAGTAACTCTAAACACTCTTTGATACAATATGATATTGTATATTACTGTTTCATTCAACGACGTTGTATTTGTATTTGTGTAATCCATCACAATGTTCACAAGTTTTAGATTATGCGCTTTTCCTATGTATTTTTTGTATGAAAAATGAACATTCACAAAATATTCGACTTTTTTTTAAAAAAGATAAAAGACTTTTTAATTGACCGATTAAACCTCAGTCACCTTGCCAAAATATATATATAAAAAAAAACATATAAAACCAAGATTTCAAACAAAACGGCCACCAGCATTTAAAGAAACGGATGCCAGCTGAGCATAAAAAGGAAATGACTCAGCATACAAAAAAGACGGATACCAGCATCTAAAAGAAACGGATGCCAGCATCCAAAGAAATCCGTCAGCATCATAAGAAACGGATGTCAGCGTCTAAAGGATATGACTGTCAGCATTCAACTTATAATATGTCAAGACAGCTTTCACTTACAACTGGGATGTCAGCGTCCCGGAGATTTACTCTAATGCATGAACATCCATTTTTTTAATGGGATGCCCGCATCCAAAAAGAAAGGTGAGTCTGCATGTATATAATTGGGATGCCAGCATCCAAACAAAAGGTATGTCAAAGTCTATATATATATATTAAATGCCAGCATCCAAATGCTGATGTATTCAATATGGAATTTTATAAAGCCATATCAGCATCCTGCAAAGATGAAGATGCTATTTCCATTTTTTTTTTTTTTTTTTTGTATTATCCGCCAACGCATTTTTAAAATATTCTGTATACAGAAATAATAGTTGGTAATTGTATAAATTGTATAAAGCAACCCCTCAACTACAAAAGGTAATGAAATAATTATATAGGCATCCCATATTTTTTAGAACCATTAAAATTTGTTAAGTAAAATCTGTTACCAATAGAGATGAAATGAATCCGTATGATTGAAGTAAGATTAGCATATGTTGAAACTATTAAAAGACAATTTAATAGAAATTCAAATAAAAGCTTACATTTTCCTAGAACATTGTGAAATTTCGTAGAAAGTAACACAAAGTGATCATAAAAATTCTAAAGATATCAATAATTTCTAGAACAGCATATGAGAATTTTAAATTTTAGTTGAGAACTCATTATAAGTAATGTTTCAACAGCTGAACAAGCATATCCAGGAGAGTTCAGTAATTGCAGTTATTTTTCAATTTTCAATATTTTTGAGGTCATAATTAAGGGTGAGCGGAATGCAAATGTACCTGGACCCGATTGTTTATCTCTCGATTAAATATAACCAAAGGTTAAATCTTTAAACTGAGAGTTACGTAACTAAGGGTTAAAGTTGTGTTGTTCAACTTCTTTTTAACCCTTGGTTACGTAACCTATGGTTAAATTTCCAGTGAATCTTCATTTTTATCAAAATAAAGAATAATCAACCCTTTGTCTGGTCCTAGAAAACTGTTTGGTCAATAAATATTATTTTAATAACAACAATAAGCTTTTCAGCGTCTAAGTTCATTAAACAGTACAACAACAACGCGGATGTGACAGAGAACACCATTTGTTTGAAAAGAAGTGTTGATAGTAGAAATATATTTGATTATAATAGATAATTACATTATATTACTAAAAGGTGTTTAATTTTACTGCTTCAATTTGTTTATTAACATAGAAGATGACAGGAGAAAAAATGTTGGTTCGAAAATGTACTCAGGTAGACATTATGAACGTAAACCTCGTCGCAAAAGGGGAGTGACTGTAATAATCAGTTTTTATTACTAATGCCGCTAATGGTCGTAAAAACGAAGAATATGTTGTATCAAACCTTTCCAGTCTAGTTATAAACAAGGAATCGTACTTTTGGATAACACTATTCCTTGGTTAAAATTTTAACCAAGGTCCGAAGATAGGTTCAATCTGAATCTTTTACCAAGGATTTATCGAAGGGCTGAATTGAACCACAGGATGAACAATAGAAAATTACTTAGGGTTAAATTTAACCAAGGATTATGATATTTAACCCTGTCTTTGTAAAAATCATGCAGAGGGTGAATCATGACATGTCACAAAAGTATTTTATTTTGCCCTTTATCATAAGAACACAGGTAAATGAGTACAATTCTGTCTTTATTTTCCTGTATAATGTGCGTTGTTATGGTAACAGTCAAAACAACATTTTGCCTGAAAAGTAAAAAAAGTAACTTTTGAAAATTGAAACGTAAGGGATTTAAAAGTACCGTAGCAATAAAGTTAATTAATACAAACAATAAGCATTTTACATTGTTGACAAACATAACCCCAAACTATTCAGAAACGTTAAAATTTTGAATTTACTTAATAGTTTGTTTCCATAGCAACCATTAAAAATATGTTAAAATTCGATAATAAAATTTCTAAAATTGCTACATTTTATTTCTGTTTATCTCCCAAGACCAACAGAACCATAACATGTCACTGACAAATTTTGAAAGACAACATATTAAAAAGGTAACAGTAGTATACCGCTGTTCGAAACTCATAAATCGATAGAGATAAAACAAATCCGGGTTACAAACTAAAACTGACAGAAACGCATTAAATATAAGAGGAGAACAACGACACAACAAAAACACAACAATAAAATGTAACACACACAGAAACAAACTATAATATAACAATGTCCATTTTCCTGACTTGGTACAGGACATTTCAAGAAAAAATGGTGCGTTAAACCTGGTTTTGTGGCATTCCAAACCTCCCGCTTTTATTATATATTCATGAAATAAAAAGAAAGTCGTACGTTTTTTTTTTTTTTTTCAAAATATATTTTCATTAAAAATTGTCAATTTTCACAAAATCCAGATTTCCATACAGATAAACAATCAAAGATCTTGAACTTAATGAGTCAAACTCATTATGTATAATGTTAATTTTAAATGAGAATATATGATTTATGAAGATATATTGGTACAGAATGAAAATTAATCACTCTGGGTATGGTGCCCCACCCTTTTGTGGAAAAAAATCAATTTTTCAAAATGATTAAAATTTATCGTAAAATAAAAATGTGGCATTTAATTGTCCTCTCTTGTGAACATTTTCATCATTTAAGCATAACATTGCTTCAATAGTTGAGGGCAATAATATTTATCCCCTCCCCCTATTTTTAGATATTAGATTTCTCAGAAATATGAACAAAAAATGACACATAACCCAGTGTCTTGTCTGGGACTGATGTTGTCAGTGAAACAGAATAATGTTGAACTCCAAAAACATTTAAGTCTATATATAAAAATAAGAAGATGTGGTATAATTGCCAATGAGACAACTCTCCACCAGAGACCAAATGTCATAGAAATTTTTAAACAACCATAGATCACCGAACGGCCTTTAACAATGAGCATAACATGTTTATCATGCAATAAAGTAAAACATAATCATGATAATGAACACATGTTGAAATATATTTGCTCAGGAGACTTTCACTTAAAAAAAGCTTCTGCCATCGCTTAGTAAAATTTCCAGAAGGTTTGACATTGTTGTCCAAATTTTAAAATCTTTAATCACAGATCAGACTGTGCCTACATGTCAACGCTGGGTACAAAAAAAAAGAACTTAGTTTATTTATCATGGTTTTTATTTTTAACCTAAATGGCTACGAAGAAGCCTCAATAATAGGTTTTTTTAAAGCTAAATGACAGTTTGAAACAGACTATTGATTTATTTTTTTATATTTAACCGTAGAATGTTTGGTCTGTTTCTAAATGTAAACATAAAAAATCAAGTCCATTTTCAAGTATAGAATATAAGATTTGGGGAAAGTAAAGAAAATTCTTTAGATCCTTTTCTTAATAGTCAAGAAACTTCCGTTTAGGTTTCATAGAATTCCATAAATATTTGACGAAGCTAGGCATAAAAAATTAATACCTGTGTTTCTACTAACATGATGATGCGGACAAAATAGGGTCAATAGATATGCAAAGAATTGTATTTTCAAAATTTTTTTAATAAATTAATGCTGGTTTATAAATGAAAAATTATTTTAGGGAAGTGAAGGTAGGAAGAATTAGTGGAAAAGGTTATTTTTATTCAGACCTTATTGATGTCTTAGAAAGATTTTTATCACAGACAAAACATAATTGTTGACAATGATGACTGAATACAGGATTGCTACGTGTCACCTTTGCGACATTTTTAGCAGACATTACTATTAGCAATTAAGAACGCGGCTCTTAGAACACCTGCAAATTGAAATAAAAAAAAATTTGAAATTCTATTTCATGGTTTTGAAGATTAGCTTCTGTTCAAATTTCATAACAATCCATGTTAAAAATGCTTAATCCCAGACTGTCTGTAAATGTTAACTGTAAAAAACTTTGTCCATCTATTAGAAATATACTGAAAATGGAAGATAAAAAACTTTTGCTTCAGACATTATCTCTTAATCATAAAAAAGCTTCTGCCAAATTTTCCTAGAATTCTGAAGGTTTAACAAAGTAATTGATGTGTAACAGACTTTAACCCCAGACTGTATCAACTTGTTAAATGTAAAAATAAATAAGTTCATTAATCAGTAAAATAGAAAAAGAAAGTCTTTGCGTGCATTTATTATTGCAATTTTTAAAAAATGGACAATAATGCGAGTTTAATTATTGCGATTTCAGTAAAATCTGCAAAGAGATTACGAATTATATATAAAAATGCGAGTTTTTATTATTACGATACTCACCAAGTCGTATTATTCGCTTTAATAAAAACCTCGCAATAATTTCTGAATTTATAGAAATCTAGGAAAGATTTGTCCTGCTCGACAAAAACATAAATCCTCAAAGTAAAACAGTCATTCTCTAAACTTATCAATATTGCCTCAAATATTGCTGTTTGAAGTTTTATAGTACTGGAATAACATCCAAGTCAATTGTCAAAATTCAAAGCAAGTCTACAGTCACCAATCCTAACAACACTTCACAATTTATAGTAATGTGATATAAGCATACTAGAGCTAAAGCATAATTATGACCTTTTATTTATCTGACAGTTAAAATCTTGATTGACAAATGTAATTGTTAATTTGTAGATTCCTTTTTTTCTGGGTAGAAAGTCATCTTTCATATCAAATGACCCTCACCAATATTAAAGGCTCATTAAGACTATTACAGTGATTGTCGTGTTTACCGAAACGGAACTGACATATATCTTATTTTCTATAATAAATCATCGTACATTTTATTTATGTCATCCAAATTTTTTTTTAAATCTGCTATATTCGACAGTATATTGAATTTTTGTTTTTATTGCTTCTTTTATAGAATATTTCCAGAAGAGGCCCAGATTCATTTGTTTAGCTCACATGGCCTAGAGGGTCAAATGAGCTTTTCTCATCACTTGGCATCCGTCGTCGTCTGTCGTCGTACGTCGTTAACTTTAACAAAAATCTTCTCCTCTGAAACTACTTGGCCAAATTTAACATTGTTAAAATCGTAAGGCGACTCCTCATTAGAGATATTGCTCTCTGATGACGATTTGTACCACTTTTTTTTTTTTTTGCATTTTTGCCTTGTATTTTAAAAACTATAAAAGATAGATAGAATCTTAAATAAGCAAAAATTATCAGGAAGACAAGGTTTATAATTAGGACAAAGAGAAGAAATCATCCCACGACTCCTTATTGGAGTTATTGCCCTTTATTGATGATTTTTTACCATTGTTTTTGCATTTTGCCTTATATTTTTAAAATATAATAGATAAATAGACACTTTAAATCACAAAAATGATCAACAAGGCAGGAGCTACTAACAAGTTAATTTTTTCTGATATAGTTAGTAGACTGTCACTCTTTATAGGAGTGATTGCCCTTAAATGAGGATATTTTTTTAACCCTCTTGTGTTTTGAGCAAAAACTAAAGAAGATAGAGAGAAACGAAACAGACCTTATAATCAGTAATACAAAATCAACAAAACAGAGATTTTTGTCAAGAATTCCATTCTCGTCTACAATGTTGGAGAGTGTCCTTTGTTAAATATGCACATAGACCACGGTGAGCGACACAGGCTCTTTAGAGCGTCTAGTTTGATTATTCACCAAAAAGACCAAATGTTGAAAGAAGATGTACAGAAGAGACCAATAAAACATGCCCCTCGATGCTTCATCCCTTACATATGCAGATACCTTATGTGACGAAGATTCCATCTGTTATATGTCCATTGTCCTTGATCTCATTTTCATATGGTTTAGTGACTGCTTAAAAATAAATTACAATCACAATGCTCAGTTATTTTGAGTCATAGGATCATGTTATTTGATATATAAGTTCCTTGCAACGTCTACATTTCCGTCAGGTAAGGTTCAACTGACCTTGACCTCATTCTGAAGATCAGTGATCAAGGTTAAAGTTACGAGGTCAAGTCTATATCTCAGATACTATAAGCAATAAGTAAATTATATTTTGTGTATGGAAAGTTCAGAGTGGTAGGTTTCATCTGACTTTGACCTAAATTTCATTGTTCATGGACAATATTTGTTTGGTTTTTTTTTCGGGTTTGGTCTATTTATCGGATACTATAAGCAATGGGACCATTCTATTTTGTGTATGGAACAATAAAATGGAATGATTGCAAGGTATACATGTCTGTCTGTCATTGTTTATCTGACCTTGACCTCATTTTCATAGAACATTGATAATGTTATGTTGATATGGTACTTGTTTTAAAATGTTCATTAACAGAGTTTCAACAGCAGTTCAGTAATAAATAAGACAGGAGAGACATTTCAGTGTGTGCATTCTTGTTAGGCAGATCTTAAAACCTAAGGTTACAGTTTTTAAAGCATCAATAATCTGATTCAAACCAACACAGAGTTCCATGAAACTTTTACTGTGACCTTTTTATAGCCATTTTCAAAGTGATAGTATCCTGGAGCAGATATTTCTTTGTATTTGTTCATTATGTTTTGTTTTACTGATAAACATGTTATGCTCATTGTTGAAGGCCGTACGATGACATGTAGTTGTTAATTTCTATGTCATTTGGTCTCTGGTGGAAAGTTGTCTCATTGGTGATTATACCACATCTTCATATTTTGATATATAGACTTAAATGTTTTTGGGGTTCAACATTATTCTTTTTCACTGAAAACATCAGTCCCAGGCAAGACATATGGTTATGCGTAACCAATCACATTTTTTTCATATTTCTGAGAAATCTTATATCTAAAATTAGGAGGAAGGTGTACATTTACTGTCCTCAACCACTAAAGAAATGATATACTTAAATGCTAAAAATGTTCACAAGAAAGCACGATTAAATACCACATTTTTTTTCGACATATTTTATAAGTTTGAAAAAAATGATTTTTATTTATTTTATTTTTTAAAGGGAGAAAAAAACGCACGACTTTCTTTTTATTTCATGAATATATAATATGTTGTCTTTCAAAATTTGTCAGTGACATGTTATGGTATTGTTGGTCTTGGGAGACAAACAGAAATTAAATTTAGCGATTTTTGAAATTTTTTATTATCGAATTTTAACATATTTTTAAATGGTTGCTTGGAAACAAACTATTAGGTAAATTTAAAATTTTTACGTTTTTCAATACTTTGGGGTTTTATTTGTCAACAATGTAAAAATATTTATTGTTTGTATTGATTAACTTTATTCCAATGGTACTTTAAAATCCCTTATGTTTCAATTTTCAAAGGCTACCTTTACACGTATTTAGGCAAAATTTTGTTAGGACGGTTTACCATGGCAACCAAGGTTCATAAGAAAAAAATAAATATATGAAACTTAATTTCTTACCATACCTTCTTCATAAACAAAATATAAAGATATTTGAAGAGGGGTCATGAATCGTCAATCCACAGGAACCTGCATGATTCTTACAAAGACAGGTACTAAACATAGAAGATGACAGGATAAAAAAATGTTGATTCGAAAATGTTTTCAGGTAGACACTATGAACGTAAACCTCGTCGCAAAAAGGGGGAGTGACTGTAATAATCAGCTTTTTATTACTAATGCCGGTAATGGTCGTAAAAAACGAAGAAAATGTTGTATCAAACCTTTCCAGTCTAGTTATAAACAAGGAATCGTACTTTTGAATAACACTATTCCTTGGTTAAAATTTTAACCAAGGTCCGAAGCTAGGTTAAATCTGAATCATTTAACCAAGGATTTATCGCAGGGTTGAATTTAACCACAGGATGAACAGCAGAAAATTACCTAGGGTTAAATCTAACCAAGGATTATGATATTTAACCCTTGGCTAAAATTTAAATAAGAGATGAAGAACCGGATCCTGGAGGGCGGGGGAGGGATGACGCTGTTGCTCTATGTAATATAACATTCCTATAGTTTACAAAAAAAGATTCATGGGAAGATCTTTCTTCGGGCAATCCTGACACCCCAAGGTGTGATATACGACAAGAAAATCCTTTAAATATGCATTATATGACTAATATACCGAAAGAAATATTATTTTCTGCAAAGATTTGCTGGAAATTGTATCTCATTTTACCGATCCAATTAAAGTGCGATTAGGTATTAACACGCCCAACAGTTCAATTTTTAGGTGAACTAATAATACTCACTAATCTGTATATAAATGTCAGTAATCACTGTCCAATTACATGAAAAAAAAGTTATCGTAAATCACAAAGCAAGAAATAAATGAATTGTTATGGTGTATAAAAAATACAAGTCACTCGGTAAGTAATTTATTATATTAATTTTATAAAAGGGGTGCTATTTTCTTTCTCTTGAATCATGACATTTTTACGACAGAGAAGCGGAATATCTTTTAACAATTCTAATTAATCATTCAGAATAATTGTTTTGTCCTATTTGTGGGGCAATAGTATATTTTTCTTAAAACATAGAGAATTAGGATAAAATAGTACCCCCTCCCCCTCTCAAAACCAAAACATCTCAATACTCCATCCCCCATTAAATAACGTGACCAATAGCAACTTGTTTTTTTTTTTTTTTTTTTTTCATAATCCAACACATAAATGTCATACAGTTTGTTATTTGCCACTTTTAATTTAAGATATAAGGAATGAAAAGATAGCCTAAATGCATATACATTTAAAATTTTCATGTACTTTTGAATCCGGTTTGCAATGTTCATATGTATAACTAAAGTTCCAAATTACATGAAAATTTCAAATGTATATTCATTAAGGTTATCTTTTTATTCCTTATATCTTAAAAATCTGTTCAGACAACGTATGCGTAATGAAAATCGGGAGAGGAATTATTAAGGTTGACAGATAAAAACAAAGAAACGTTTCCTCAAAAGTTCCAATTATTTAGATACCTATATGGAGTTAAATCCTTTCAGGACTATGGGTTATTCTGTTGAAGAATCAACCCGGACGATTCCAAGTTTCAATGAAATCTGCTTCAAGGTATAAAATCATGACCTGTGTAAGGTTCTTTTTCTTCCTAATTAAAACTACAATGTGTTAAAACATTTAATTCATTTTGATAGTAAATAGTAATAGTGCTTTGTTGCCGGTTGAGGGTTAACTGTACAATTTTCCATCTTTATTAGTCTTTTAAGGTTTTAGGCAGGAACAATCCTTTCCTCCGTTTATTAGACAGAAAATAACAAAAGTAGCAAATAACAAATTGTATCACATGTATGTGTTGGATTATGACAAAAAAACCAAGTTGAAATCAGTCACGTAATTTTTATACACCATAACAATTCATTTATTTCTTGCTTCGTGCATTTACGATAACTTTTTTTTATGTAACAGGACAGTGATTACTAACGTTTATATATAGAAAAATAAGTATTATTAGTTCACCTAATAATTGAGCTGTTGGACGTGGTAATACCTTATCGCAACGGAAAAGAATATTCCACTTTAATTGGATCGGTAAAATGAGATACAATTTCCAGCAAATCTCTGCAGAAAATAATATTTCTTACGGTATATTAGTCATATAATGCATATTTTAAGGTTTTTCTTGTCGTATATCACACCTTGGGGTGTCAGGATTGCCCAAAGAAAGACCTTCCCATGAATCTTTTTTGTAAACTATAGGAAAGTTATATTACATAGAGCAACAGTGTCATCCCTTCCCCGCCCTCCAGGATCCGGTTCTTCATCTCTTAGTTAAATTTTAACCAAGGGTTAAATATCATAATCTTTGGTTAGATTTAACCCTAGGTAATTTTCTGCTGTTCATCCTGTGGTTAAATTTAGCCCTTCGATAAATCCTTGGTTAAATGATTCAGATTTAACCTAGCTTCGAACCTTGGTTAAAATTTTAACCAAGGCATAGTGAATAGACGCTGAAAAGCTTATTGTTGTTATTAAAAATCATATTTATTGACCAAACGGTTTTCTAGGACCAGACAAAAGTGTTTATATTTCTTTATTTTGATAAAAATGAAGATTCACTGGAACTTTAACCATAGGTTACGTAACCGAGGGTTAAAAAGAAGTTGAACAACACAATTTTAACCCTTAATTACGTAGGTCTCAGTTAAAAGATTTAACCCTGGGTTATATTTAACCGAAAGATGAACAATCGGGCCAAGGTACATCTGCATTCCGCTCACCTTTAGTTATGACCTCAAAA
The DNA here is from genome assembly GCA_017311375.1 of Mytilus coruscus. Lineage (NCBI taxonomy): Eukaryota > Metazoa > Mollusca > Bivalvia > Mytilida > Mytilidae > Mytilus > Mytilus coruscus. The sequence goes on along the minus strand of CM029606.1, from coordinate 27,927,541 downwards.
ATATTGAAAATCATACCTATACTTATATAATTATTTCATTACCTTTTGTAGTTGAGGGGTTGCTTTATACAATTTATACAATTTAGGTCACTTTTTAGTAACAACAAACAAAAGAACTATGTCAATTGGACCTGCTTTGATACTATAACTGCCCTTGAATTTTTACTAGATAACATTTTTGTTCGCTATGGAGATTCCGTATATCGTCAGGTTATTGGAATTCCCATGGGCACTAACTGTGCACCACTTATTGCGGACCTGTTTCTGTATTGTTATGAGTTACAATTTATGACTAAAATCAGCAACGACCCATCGAAACAACATCTGATTCGAAAATTTAATAACACTTTTAGATATTTAGATGATATATTGGCTCTCAATAATGACGACTTCAGTATGTACACTAAAGAGATTTATCCTGCCGAACTGACTTTAAATAAAGCTAATACTAACAATGAACACTGCCCTTTCCTTTCCTTGATCTTGATATCTTTATCTTTAACGGGAAGCTTAATACCAAAATTTATGATAAAAGAGATGATTTTTCATTTCCTATTGTTAATTATCCATTTTTAGATGGTGACGTTCCCTTGTCGCCATCTTATGGTGTATATATATCTCAACTTGTTCGATTCGCTCGTGTATGTAACAACGTATTTGATTTCAACGAAAAACATCTGTATTACTGAAAATTATTACACCAGGGTTTTCGATATCACAAACTAGTCAAAACATTTACTTAATTTTATCATCGGTACAAGGACATCATTCGTAAATATAAATCAACATGCAGACATCTTATACGTTCAGGTATTTCACATCCAATATTTTATGGTAATATTCTTTACAAAGCACAGAAATCTCGACATTCACCTCAAAAGCTAACCAAACCTTTAAACAGACTTATTCGGAATGGATATAGTTACGATACTGTTGTCAAGTCATTAAGGATTGCATATTTTGGTATTAATATTGATTCACTCATAGGGTCTTTGCATCGAAAATAAACACATTTATTCTAAAACTAGTTGTTGGCATGATACTGGTTATGTTCTTCTCATATTTTTTATGATGGTATGATACTAAACCCCTAACGGGAGGGATTGTACTTGATTTTCATATGATGAAGACATAATCTTTCAATCAGTTTAATTGAGGTCTGGAGCTGGCATGTCAGTAACTGCTAGTAGTCCTTTGTTCATTTATGTATCATTGTCATTTTGTTTAGTTTCTTTTGTTACCTATTCTGACATCGGACTCGGACTTCTTTTGAACTGAGTTTTACTGTGCGTATTGCTATGTGTTTCTTTATTCTACATTGGCTAGAGGTATAGGGGGAGGGTTGAGATCTCATAAAAACATGTTTAACCCCGCCGCATTTTAGCGCCTGTCCCAAGTTAGGAGCCTCTGGCCTTTGTTAGTCTAGTATGTTTTTCAATTTTAGTTCATTTATATGTTTTGGAGTTTAGTGTGACGTCCATTTTCACTGAAATAGCACACAATTTTAGTTACGGGCCAGCTGATGACCACCTCCGGGTGCAGGATTTTCTCGCTGCATTGAAGACCCAATGGTGGCCTTCGGCTGTTGTCTGCACTTTGGTCGGGTTGTTGTCTCTTTGACATATTCCCCATTTCCATTCTCAATTTTAATTAATAATTATTATTTCTGTATACAGAATATTTAAAAAATGCGTTGGCGTATGATACAAAAAAAAGGGAAATAGCATCGTCATCTTTGCAGGATGCTGATATGGCTTTATAAAATTCCATATTGAATACATCAGCATTTGGATGCTGGCATTTAATATATATATAGACTTTGACATACCTTTTGTTTGGAAGCTGGCATCCCAATTATATACATGCAGACTCACCTTTCTTTTTGGATGCGGGCATCCCATTAAAAAAAAAGATGTTCATGCATTAGAGTTAATCTCCGGGATGCTGACATCCCAGTTGTAAATAAAAGCTGTCTTGACATATTATAAGTCGAATGCTGACAGTCATTTCCTTTGGATGCTGGCATCCGTTTTTTTGGATGCTGACATCCGTCTTCTTTGGATGCTGATTCATTTCCTTTTGATGCTCAGCTGGCATCCGTTTCTTTAAATGCTGGTGGCCGTTTTGTTTGAATGCTGTCATCTTGGTTTTATATGTTTTTTTATATATATATTTTGGCCAGGTGACTGAAGTTTAATTGCTCAATTGAAAAGTCTTTTATCTTTTAAAAAAAATATTTTGTGTATGTTCATTTTTTAAAAACAAATTATATAGGAAAGGCGCATAAATCTAAAACTGGTGAACATTGTGATGGATTACAAAAATACAAATACAACGTCGTTGAACGAAACAGTAATATACAATATCATATTGTATCATACAGTGTTTAGCGTTACTGGAAGTAAGTTTAACACCATAGCTTGCTGAAATGGTATCACGACTCATCCTAGACATACACTCTAGAATTCGGATTGGTGACTGCACTTTATCTAAAGATGCTCCATATGAGTTCTGTAAGCCTGCATTATAATTTTTTGTCTATGACAAACCCCCATTTTTAATTAAAGTATATATTGTCATTAAATATATAAAATAAGGAGATCTGTTTTCCCCAACTGCCTGCATACAATAATACATGTATCGCTTTGATAACAATGCAAATTCTCCTTGATCTGTACATACTAGATGTTGTCAATATAACTGAACTTGCTGTGTGCAACTTCCCATGCGTTGGTACATCATGTCAGGATCTACTTTAATTTCATACACAAAACTTACATTTTCTTTATAACAATCATTATTATGCTTGTGTCTTTTTTCTGTATTTAATATTTGTCAATCATTTAATTAACTTAACCTTTCTTTTTTATCATTTATAACTAATCTAAAATCAACTAGAACTAGTATATATATTTGTTTAGGGGCCAGCTTAAGGACGCCTCCGGGTGCGGGAATTTCTCGCTGCATTGAAGACCTATTGGTGACCTTCTGTTGTTGTCTGTTCTGTGGTCGGGTTGTTGTCTCTTTGACACATTCCCATTTCCATTCTCAATTTTATTTAGAATTGCAAATGGTCTGGTGCTGTTTGGATGTTTCGTCGCCAAAGTTCAACCTGTCCAGTAACTATAAAGTGTTACGATACATAATACACAACACATAAATAGTAATCGGAAAAATACAGCCACTGCTTAAACAATGCTGAAACGAGAAATGAAAGTCAATATAGTTGTAAATACACGTAAACATTCTGACCAATATAAATGTTTGAAGAAATTGCTTAAAATAAGTTTCCCTTGCTTACGTCTTTCATCCACGCCAATTTGGACTTATATTTGTCTCTTGGCAATCATACCATACCTCCTTAGTTTAACATTCACAGTTAGTTACGAATTCGGCACTCTGGTCTTTTGAATTTAATCTGGCCACAAGCAATAATGAGTCTATATTCTTCATATTAAATGTTGCAAATATATTAAAGATTATCAACACTAAGTTTTCGTTGCAACATCACAATACTGTGAAAGTAGATAGTCATGTAGTATAAATTGTTAAAAATATAGTGCTTTCCTCCCAACGTTAAAACTGACTACTCGTGGTTGAAAAACTACTTACACCCCTCCTCTACCCATGGAAAACACATGATGATTCGAAGAAAACCTTCATTTAAACTTCACCTTACCAAAGTTTTCCATACCAAGCCATACCTGGTGTTTCTGCGAGGTTTCAAACAAAACTTTTAAAAAGCCATCTGAACCACTTATTAAATTGAATTTTTATGGAACAACACGCAGATCCAAACACTTTCAAAGGAGAGAAGGGTGAAATTTCATCAATTTCATTCGTTTTGGAGAAATACATCCTATTTTGGAGATATTTCATGAAATTGCAATCCCATCCAAGAGTGGATCTATTTTCCACCTTAATTTATGTTTTGTTTTTGCTTGACCCTTGTCCTATAACACAAACCTCGTGTAGCGATATTTACATTTTCTTTAATTTTTCGTATTTTCATTTCATTCAATTTGCTATTTGCTATTTTTTTTTTTTTTTTTTTATGATCAAGCTGCCACCGAGCTTCGTAATTAAAACAAAATGAAAATATCAGCTTTAAAATGTTAAATAATGAAAAGATGATGCAATGGCATATATACAGGACTAGCTTGACTCATAAAACATGTAGAAAATATGTACATTAGAGTAAATTTTATTTGAAGTCGGCAAATCTGTTTGTGTTTCTTTCTTAAACATTATATTTATACGTATTTGACATTTACCCTTATTCAAAACTTATAAATGACAAAGAGAATAAAGGATTATCTGTTTTCAAACCGATCATTATCTTTCAAGAATATCGGTAGAAGTGATTCTTAAAAATTCATTCCTCATCATGTTAACAGTCTCTGAATCTCTACGCATAATGGCAATTCACATTTTACGTCATATCTTTCATGAAGTCATGAAAATGTTGGAAAGAAAACAACAAGCAGTATGAAACGGATTTTTTTGTGTTATTTTTTTGCATTATACAAAATTAAGCTAAGGAAGTTATCCTCCTGAACGAAATATAAGAAAATAATCAAATTATTCCCGTTTTCAGCTTCACATTCAAGATTTTTTTTTATTTTATTTCAAAAACGGTTTTAGGATCTTTTACAGGTAATATTGACACATTCTTGGTGAACTCAAAATTAGTCACATAACCACCGGAGTTATAAATTCGGCAAACAGTATCATACAGACCTTGTTGGATTCCAGCGTTCGGATAGTTTGGAATTTCTGCACTCCAACAGTTTGGGATACCAGTATCCAGCCTATTTGGGATGCCAGCAGCCAGAATATTCGGGATGCCAGCATCCGGACAATCGGGATGCCAGCAGGCGGAATATTCGGGATGCCAGCAGCCGGAATATTCGGAAAAAAGCATCCGAAATTTTCGGGATGCCAGCAGCCGGAATATTGGGGATGCCAGCATCTTGAAAATAAAGATTTCAAAGCTGATTATAAAGGGTTTTTGGCATCTCAGCTGCATTTAGATGTCACAACGCTCTGTATTTGACAAATCAGCACCCGGGACAAATTTTAATTCTAAAAACAGAAATTAACTTGGAAACAACACTAATGTCTGAAATAGATGCCGTTGTAACAAAAATGAAACGAATAAAAAATGCAACACATATTTTATAAAATTCAATAAAATTAACATTTTACACAATAAAATGCTATTTTCATGTTATTTCATACAATTCATTTAAATAATCGTTCGTGAGAATTTTAAAAATTTTATTTGAGAACCCATATTATGGCGCAGTACAACATTTTTTTTTTCAGTCTATGTTTGGGCGGAATATTGTCGACATCCAAGTGAAAAGTAAAATCACAAAAATACTGAACTCCGAGGAAAATTCAAAAAGGAAAGTCCCCAATCAAGTGGCAAAATCAAAAGTTCAAACACATCAAACGACTGGATAACAACTGTCATATTTCCGACTTGGTACAGGCATTTTCTTATGTAGAAAATGGTGGATTGCACCTGGTTTTATAGCTAGCCAAACCTCACACTGTAAGCTTGAACTATGTGCTGCCAGTGTGTCTCATGTTGCTTGTCATCATGTTGTTTGCACATGTGATCCTTAGCGTATGACAAGTGAGTGGTGATGCATACAATTTCAACAAATCACATGACATGTTTAAAGAACGACTGACAAATCACATTACATATGTATCGCACGACTGACAAATCACATGACATGTTTATCGAACAACTGACAGTCAATATGAAGAAGACATACAGTTATTTAGTGAAAATTACAGTTGAAATGCTAACTAACTGTTAGAAATGCTAGTTGATAAAAAAAAAAAAAAAAAAAAATCAATATATTTCGTCAATATTAATGATTCCACACTTAATCAAACCTCAAAGCCTTAATTCAATATGTACTTTAAAGCCAATTGTGACTTGGATGGAGAGTTGTCTCTTTGGCACTCATATTTATCTTCTTATTTATATTCAAAGCCATGTACACCAGATTTGAAAACTAAAGGTAAATCTTACTACTCAGGAAAATATGTATATGTTTATAATATTCATAAATACTTTTATTATGTTTTACCTGAATGTCTATAGTGATTGATGTAAGTGGTTTTTATTTTTTTCATTTCAGCATGTACATCAATGCAAGACTGCCAAAATACTATCCATTGCAGAGACAACCATCACCATATCCATTGTATCGATGGTCATTGTGATTGCCTTCCCGACCGTTCACCAATGGGAGGACAAAACTGACCAAAATAAATATTCATTGTATTGATGGTATTTTGATTGTTTCTTCGTCTGGACACCAATGAGTAGACAATACTTACCACAATAAATATTTAGTTTTTAATCTTATTTCGTTTGCTTATTTCATTTTGTTGCAATTTTCCTACTGACAAAACTTTTTTGAAGTATTAAAATTCTGAGGTAATTTTCATTGTTTGTTTTACATTTGTATCCATTTTCTCTGAAGAAAAGGCACATTTCATCCTTATAATGGAGAATATGTGTTACTTGTTTGACAAAAGTCAGTTTTCAAATTACCGACCTTGATTCCATTTGTAAACATTTTTCAAACTGAAAAAAATACCTAGGGAGGTATCCCTGCCTTTACAAACCTTATGGAAAGAGAATTTAATTATCTTGGTGTTCGTTAGCTTTTGTAAAACTTCATTGCAAAATCATTTATTTTGCAATTCCATTATTACCATAAATGTACAACACACTAATGAGATCTACATTTATTTAGTTCAACTAGTTGTATAAATGTTTGTGTTATTTTATTTTATTTCATTATCTTTATTTGATTTTCTGTTTTTTTTTTTTTTTTCAATGGCAAGGCTATTAAATTGAACAGAATCATCGTTAGATCCAGTACTATAGAACATGCTTGTGCCACTTGTTTTTAAAGGCAGGGATAAAGTTTGTTCAACCAATATGTAGGTATTGTTTGCCTTTTAAAATTTGGAATATGATTTGGTATTTTGAAAATGAATAATATGAATTGTCGTAACTACAATCCTGTCCCCTTTCCCCAAATGTGACCTACCGAATTAGACTTATCACCGGGATTGTACTTGCATGATCAACACGACGGGTGCCACATGCTCACCCTCCCGGAGTACCTGAGACCACTCCCAGTTTTTGATGGGGTTCGTGTTGCTCAGTCTTTGGTTTTCTATGTTGTGTTTTATGTATTGTTGTTTGCTTGTCTTTTTCTTTTTTTAAATGGCGTTGTCAGTTTATTTTCGACTTATGATGCGACATAAAAAGATCAATTTTACAGCACACAGAAATATGAGATGTTGCTTGCGGGTTTTAAATTTAAGATTTATTGGAGGTAAATAGAGTAAGTGTAACTCAAACATGTTGAAATTGAAATATTCAAAAAATTGTAATAGAAATAAAGAAAAGATGTTTGAACAAAGCGGTGAAACTCAATGAACATTTATTTATATACAATGCACCATGCATGGCGTTTGAGAGTATATATTGTTATGCCAGAAAATCGCCTTTTAATTGTAGCCAACAAAGACACAAATCAATAATAAATTTTAACAAGATTTATTATACACAAGTTTATAAGAAGTATTACATAAAAGAAATGTCAACTTAACTGTCAAAATATATGTCCAATCTTTTATCTTTATCCGAAATCTTCAAGGAATCCACAGAATATTATATCCAATTGGTCACAATCTAGTATGATGTAGTTTGTAAATAAAAGTGTCAATCCAACTGCTGAGAATGTTGATGTCTATCGATGTCTAAGTCTATCTATGTCTATGTCTAAATCTCTATACATTCAACTAACTTTTGGGTCTGCATTTAAATACTCAAACGGATATTTCTAGACAACGCTAGAAATATAAATAACGCATCTTTGTTATGATCATTCTGGAAACGTTATGTAAGTGAAATAGAGAGTTCTAATAATTCCATTAGTATCAATGATTGTTCCAGTGATTTCTAAACTGCATAGTTGTAACACAATGTATTTTATTTTGTACACAATGTAAACATGTATAATAGGCCACACCAAACAAATAAGGCCAACTAAATAAATAGGATAGTTACAATGTCATAACACCTCCCCTTAAAAAAGTTTGAGTGTAACAAAACTTTTCATGAATAATATGTACAAAAATACATAGTAATATATAGTAAGTATTTTCAAAAATACACAGTATATACACAGTGTTTTAATAAGTTCTAGATAAAGCATCTGCTATTACATTATCTTTACCTTTAATATGTTTTACAATAACATCATATTCCTGTAACAATAAACTCCACCTAGTCAATCTCTGGTTCTTGTTTCTCATTTTATGTATGAAGGTGAGAGGATTATGATCAGTATAAACAATAATAGGATGCACAGTGGGATTTAAATATACATCAAAATGTTGAAGTACAGACAACAGTGCAAAACACTCTTTTCAATAGTTGAATAATTTTTCTGATGTTTATCTAATTTCTTAGAAAAATATGATATAGGTTTCTCAACATTATCATCTGTCTCTTGGTATAAAACAGCTCCAACTCCTACATCGCTTGCATCAACGGCAAATTTAAATTGTTTTCAAAGTCTGGAGTGATCAGAACTGGATTATTAATTAAAAGTGATTTGCTATTTTCAAAAGCGTTTTGACAATTTTCACTCCAGATGAATTTAGAATCTTTCCTTAAAAGATGAGTCAATGGTTGAACAACAGTAGCAAAATTTGAACAAAATTTTCTGTAAAAACCAATCATGCCTAAATATCTCATAAGTTGTTTTTATTTGTAGGAGGAGGAAATTTAGTAATTGCACCCACTTTAGCCGTAATAGGTTTCACTTGACCTTGGCCAACTGTATGTCCTAAATAATCAACAGTGGCCTGGCAAAATTCACTTTTACCAAGATTAACAGTCAAATTTGATTGTGACAATCTATCAAAAGTATCATATAAATGTGTTAAATGCTCTTCCCAGCTATCACTACATACAATAAGATCATCAATATAAGCATAACAACAGTCTAAATCTTTTATAACATTATTGATCATTCTTTGAAATGTAGCTGAAGCACTTATCAACTCAAACGGCATTACAGTATATTGAAATAAGCCATCTGGTGTGACAAAAGCTGATATTTCTCGAGCTCTCTGTGTCAATGGGACTTGCCAGTAACCTTTCAATAAATCAAATTTGCTCACAAATTTTGCTTGTCCAATGTTATCAATGCAGTCGTCTATCCTTGGAATCGGATAGGAATAAGATTTTGAAACAGAATTTACTTTTCTGAAATCAGTTACGAAACGAAAGGTTTTATCTGGTTTGGGCACAAGCTGACAAGGAGAGCTCCATTCACTGTTACTCGGCTTAATAATATCATTGTCAAGCATATATTTAATTTCTTGTCTCATATATTCAAGTTTGAGTGGATTGAGCCGGTAAGGATGTTGCTTAATTGGAGAAGCATCACCTACATCGACATCATGACAAACAGCAGTGGTTTTGTTTGGCACATCTGGAAAAAGATTTTAAAAGGAAATACCAAAGCTTTTAATTTTCTCTATGATCGAAAGACAGATGTGCAAGTTTTGAATCTAAATTTGACAAAATTTCTGAATTTTTCAATCTAACTGTCTCTTCCATAGTTTTAGAACTGAAAGGTGGTTCAATTATATCTGGTTTGTCATGATTGTTCTCCAATTTAACCATGGCTAAAGTGGCAACTGGTTTACTCTCACCTTCATTAATACGCTCAAAATATGGTTTTAACATATTAATGTGACACACTCTATTTTGTTTACGCCGACCTGGTGTTTTTAATATATAATTCAAATCATTGATTTTACTCTCTATGGTATAAGGACCACAATATTTAGCTTGTAATGGATGTCCAAGGACTGGCAAAATACAAGTAACTTATCACCAGGCTCAAAAATCTGTCCCTGGCATCTTTATCATACCATATTTTCATCTTATTCTGAACAGTTTTTAAATTGTTCTGAGCAATTTGACAAGCAGTATACAAGTTTTCTTTAAATCTAGATACATATTCTACAAGATTCAAGTCAGTGTGTTCAGTAAGCCATTTTCCTTAATCAATTTTAAAGGTCCCTTACAGTATGACCAAATACCAACTCAAAGGGACTAAAACCAAGGGATTCTTGAACAGCCTCTCGGACCGCAAAAGTAAAAGTGAACACCATCATCCCAATCACTGTCAATTTGAAGACAAAAAGTTCTGATCATGTTCTTCAATGTTTGTTTAAAACGTTCTACGGCACCTTGAGATTCTGGATTTGATAAGCACTTGACCTATACTGAGCAATCCCTAACTGGTACATGACTTGCTGAAATAAACCTGACATGAAATTTGAACCCTGGTCGGACTGTATAGACTTTGGAAGTCCTACTAGCGTGAAAAATTTGATCAGAGCTTTGACAGTAGTAGGTGTCTTGATATTCCTTAACGGAATAGCCTCGGGAAAGCGAGTGGAGGTACACATGATTGTCAATAAATACGGATTTCCGGTCTTGGTCTTCGGTAAAGGTCCAACGCAATCAATGAGTACTCGGCTGAAAGGTTCTTCAAAGGCTGGAATAGGTAGAAGTGGTGTTGGTGGTATTTTCTGGTTAGGCTTACCAACAACCTGGCGTATATGGCATGTTTTGCATTATTCTGCGACATCATTTCTAAGTCTGGGCCAGTAGAAATGCTGCAAAATCTTTAGGCAAGTCTTCCTAATGCCTAAGTGTCCAGCCAAGGGGGTGTCATGGGCAAGACCAATAATGTCTTGCCTATAGATTTTAGGCACCACCACTTGGTATACCACTCTCCATTCCTCCTCTGGGGTAGCATCAGGGCCTCCACTTTCTCATTAAAATACCGTCTTGATGGTAATAGCATTCGGCCACTTTGTCTGCTTCCTCCTGTGGTTGAGCCCTCTTGCAGAGCTGAAGAACCTCAGGGTCTTTATTTTGTTCTTCGACAAATTTCCTTCGGTCTAATGAATGGCTGTTTACGTCTGGCCAAGGCATCATTACAGTCTTGCTTATACTAGGTGGTCTTATGACGGCCTTCTCTGAGCTACCGGGACCTTCAATGTCGGCTAGAAAGGTGTCAGAAAGGTCCATGTAATCAAACTGGTCTTCTTGCAAATCCTCATTTTGTTGTTTTCTAGCCATCGCCCTAGTAACGACACAAGCTGGATACAGTTCAGCATTATCTTCAGGTGATTTAACATCCACCACCGGTTCACTGGTAACAATTGGTTCAGCAACCACTTTGTTCCTAGCTAGATCATTTCCTAGCAATAATGAAACACCCTCAACAGGGAGATTAGGACGAACACCCACAACAACTGGTCCAGTAATCAAATCTGACTTCAGATAAATACGATGGAGGGAACATCTATACAACCTAACTCCACACCTTGTAACAAAACGGAGGCACCAACAGAAGTCTCCTCGGACAAAGGCAACACACCTTCTAACAATAAAGACTGAGAAGCTCCAGTGTCCGGTAAAATCTTAATAGGCTGAAGAGTAGTATTATCAACAATAGAAACAAACCCATCAGACATAAAGGGTTTATAATCCTCCATGTGATCACAAAACTGGACTTAAAAGCCTGACTCGCAGGACATTCCAACGTATTGGTAACACGGGGTGTCGTACAAGCACTGGTCTTGGGCTTATTATGTCTTTCATTCTTCTTCTTGAGTCTAAAACAATCAGCCATCAGGTGACCATTCTTTTACAATAAGCATAAGTCAGTGACTTCTTCTCAAAAGTATCAAATTTTGGACTAGACATATTATAACTAGACTGACTCTTATTCTGTGCAACAGGCTTACTATTATTACGCTCAGTGCTTTGATTCTTGTAATTTCCACTGAAGTATTAAAATTTTGATCTTTGAAACTTCTTTTATGTAAAAGGGTATAATTATCGGAAATAACAGCTGCATCTTGTAATGTCTCAACAGTTTTGTCATCTAAATGTGTTTTAAGTCGAAATGAACACACTGCTTAAACTCTTCTAATAACATCAATTGTCTTAAGTTATCAAAATTTTATCTATTTTCTTTGACGTAAGCCATTTATCAAATAGATTTTCTTTTTCCTAGCAAATTCAACATAGGTTTGTGAATCAAACTTTTATAAGACCTAAATTTCTGTCTATATGCTTCTGGCACTAGCTCATAAGCTTTTAAAACTTCCTTTTAACCTTGTCATAATCAGAACTATTTTCTGATGAAAGCGCTGAGTAAATTTCAGCGGCCTTGCCCTCAAAAACACTTTGCAGCATTGTAGTCCAAAAAGGCTTCGGCCATTTCAAATTTTGAGTAATTTTCTCAAACTGTGGAAAAATTTGTCAACTGTTTTTCACAAAATTTTGGAACCAAACGTATATTTTTGCTGCATCAGAATTAAAATGTTCTGATTTTGATTGGAATTTAGTGTTGCTTTCTTCTTTTGCCATTTCAATTTTCATTTTCTCAATCTCTACCCTTTCCCTCATTTCAAGTTCTGCCTGTTTTAACTTCAATTCATCTTGTTTTAATTTAAATTCATCTTCTTTTTCTTTTTTCTCCATTTCTAACCTTTCTTCTTTTTCTTTTTTCTCCATCTCTAACCTTTCCTTCATTTCAAGTTCTGCCTGTCTTTCTTCTTTTTCTAATTGTTTTAATTTAAGTTCGTGTTCTAATTCCAGCTGTTTTAATTTGAAAGCATCAACATTTTCTACCTTGAGTTAAAGAGCCTCTTCACCAAAAATTTCTGAGTCAACTAATTTATCTATTACTAAATTTTTAATAATTTGTTTTCTCATAGATACTCTAAAGTCTAATTTCAGATGTTTAGCAAGCAACACTAATTCCTCTTTCTTTAAATTATCAAACCCTTCCAGTTCTGGCGTTTTCAAAATTTACCGGCATCAAATGCCATATTGTGGAATTTTGTTGGCTAATTCTAATAAAAATACTGAAAAATTTTTAATAAGATATTAACGTTATCCCGGACTTGAGCCCCAATTTCTGTTATGCCAGAAAATCGCCTTTTAATTGTAGCCAACAAAAGACACAAATCAATAATAAAATTTAACAAGATTATACGCAAGTTTACAAGAAGTATTACATAAAAGAAATGTCAACTTAACTGTCAAAATATATGTCCAATCTTTTATCTTTATCCGGAAATCTTCAAGGAATCCACAGAATATTATATCCAATTGGTCACAACCTAGTATGATGTAGTTTGTATATAAAAGTGTCAATCCAACTGCTGAGAATGTTGATGTCTATCGATGTCTAAGTCTATCTATGTCTATGTCTAAATCTCTATACATTCAACTAACTTTTGGGTCTGCATTTAAATACTCAAACGGAAATTTCTAGACAACGCTAGAAATATAAATTACGCATCTTTTGTTATGATCATTCTGGAAACGTTATGTAAGTGAAATAGAAAGTTCTAATAATTCCATTAGTATCAATGATTGTTCCAGTGATTTCTAAACTGCATAGTTGTAACACAATGTATTTTATTTTGTACACAATGTAAACATGTATAATAGGCCACACCAAACAAATTAGGCCAACTAAATAGATATGATAGTTACAATATCATAACAATATATATTTCGAAGATCACTTAACATGGCCGGGAAATGTGATAGTCCTAGCGGGGTACAATTTCCTAAGGACACGTATTCTTGTACATATTATATATACATCTTGAGTGTAAAAAACAACAATATACGTAAAATAAATACCGTGTGTTCACCCCATCCTATACCTTTTATCTTTTAATATAAGAAATATATTAGGTTTGTTAGCCTTCTTATATAACTAACAAAGTAAGACCGTGAGACCGTGCGGATTAAAAAATATCTGTTAATATCGTTAACAAAAACTCGACAGTGCGATTAACCAATCACTAACGTTAACATATAATACCTTAGTGCTTTGAAGTCTAATATGTACAGTCTAACAACATCGTTTAGTTCTGATAACAAATTTAAACAAATAAGCCAATCGCTGATTTTAATCCTTTTGACAGCAGTGCTATCTTCACCATATTTGCGGAATTAACAAAAGCTGATATAACCAAAACAGTTTTCCAAAGCCAAATCTTTGAGTTAATGGCATACATAGTTTCAAATATAAGTGATTGTAGTGAATGGTTGCTCTTACTGACTTAATATTTACCCTCAAATATTACGTACACGTGGTCTTTACTGTTCAATTTGCTTAATTACAGTAGTGATAGACCCGGTGTATATATCTTTATTATCTTCTTAAAAACACCAAAAAAATATATATGAAATACAATCAATATAGGAATGATACAAACTGTTACATTCTATAAACGCCTCATTCATAACATCGAATCAAACATGAGGTTACAAAAATGTCAAAACCAACTAAAAGTCAAAAAGGTTTCCATGTTATTGATAAACGTCATGGTAATATTATATGTCTTACTTATATTATTGGTTATTGATGCTTTCTGTATTAAATTTTAAAGATGCCGGCCAAATATCACCACTTCAGGCACTTGTGTAAACAATAAAGGTTTGGTATACTTACATTTCTATAGAATAAAAGAATCAAGGAGAAATCTCCAAAGTTCTGCTTTTGAGCAAAAAAAACAAGATACTTTTTTTAAGACTAAAATAGTTTTACAAAATCTGTTATGATTTCTTTCAAAAGAAATTATTTTCTGTTAAAGCCAACTACCATGTTTCATATATCTCAAAGTACGGGATGATAGTCCTCTGAGTTCTTACTGATGTAAATCTTTCAGTGTTGAGCACAGAGTTCTGCCAAATAGCAATAGTAATGACTATGTCTAGTTGCCTTATTTGTAAATCACCTTGAATAGCTGAGTGATTTTACTTCAGCAATGCTGTCATTTAACGACTTCCAACTGCCCACCTTAGATTCGGCTACATTCTATATATAATTTGAAAACTTGTTATCTTACCTTTTGATTTACCCGGTAATAAACAACTCATGCTATGTTATTCCCGTTAATTCAAGGTCAAAAGGTCACAATGACATTCCTAATTTTTAATTTTGCTGGAATTAAACATTGCCCTTTTTCTGTCTTGTATGTTTTGGTTTTTTTTTTTTTTTTTTTTTTTTTAATCAGACGAACCTTATAGAACAGAATACAATTATTCCATGCTAAATGCTAATAAAGAAACTTTTCCAGAAAATTGCAATTCTTAAAGATCTTCCAAAAATTAACAAATAGCTCTAAAAGCTTTTCTTTTGGGATCAGTATTTACATTGTACATCCATAAAACGAAATAGAATAATAGTATTCAAATTAAGGAAACTTTTAACATAATTATTGATATTTCTATTGAAGCTTTTACAGTTGCCCACAATACCCCAATCTGCGAACTGACTCATATAAGATAAATGGTCGATTGTTGTCAATAACAGAAAGAAAATAATTGGTCATAAGAAGCATAATCAAAGTTGAAAAAGAAATTGCTTCTGAATTGGAGGCAAACTTGAAAACAGTTACTTGCTTTTTGCAACACTTTATTGCCTTTTGCATGATATCAACGTCCCTATAATGGTACTGCTGTTTTGTTCAAAAAGTGTTTGACTGGTTAATTGTAGATCTATTGAATATTCGAATGAAAATGATCAATATTCGAATGACTACTGCTTGAAACATGAGCTTTTACATCACAAATCTAGGTTATTGTGTAATGCAATTCATTATTTGCAGTTGTTTCAGTAAATTTTTGTAGCTTTGTGAATGCTTAAATACCCTTCCTGAGAACAGGATATCCTCCCGGGTTTTGTTTTCAGGAATCAGGAATGTGGAAAGCACGCGAAGGTGATTTCGTTTATCAAAAATTTTTAAAATATTTGATTGTCATTAGAGAAACAGATTCTTACATAGTTACTCGTGGATTATCGAATTTATCCAATCTCGATAGTTAAATTGTCGAATTTTAAAGTCCTCGCAAAGCCTCCGACTTCGATAAGTTGCTATCTCGTTTGGATAAATCAGAGAATCCACTGGTACCAATGTAAGTATCTATATTTATAGCTCAAGATAAAGAAGTGATTGTAGAGATGAACAACAAGTGTGTTATACATTTTAACGACGATGTTTACTAACAGTGTAACAGAAATATTATACATCGACTCATATATTTGTTTGTAACGTACATGTCATTATTATTACATAAAACGCTGTCGATTTGTCAAATATATTGGAACAAAACATGAAACAAGAAAGTCAAACGTGAAGAATGTAATTGTATTCGGAAAGCAGATATATCTGAACAATATTGACAAATGTAGGATCATTTACAAGGCATTATCTGCTATACTGTACGATATAAGAACTGGCTGTGAAGGAATCAATTCAATTTCTACTGCGATTTCCCCTTCAACAGCTCTATCTGTACTATCTAAAATGTACTCTGCTGAGGACATGGTTAGTTGTCCAACTTTTTCAATCACACAATGTGTAAGAGTATCTAATTCCTTCTTATAATGTCTGTGACGAATAACAAATATAACCGGAATCCAACTGAGAGACACTTTTGCTACCATTGAACATAAAGGATAAATAAAATGAGAATACGAATGGTAATCAATTCCACTTAAATCCAAAGCAATACATACCGCATAGGGAAACCAAGTCAGTATAAAGGCAACTGAAAAAACAATAGAATAAATTTTATTTTCATTCAATCGTCAATATATCATATATAACCAACTTAAAACAAGATATCCTTCTCTCACATATTTCAGGTCAATATCATATTTGCAGTATATTAAAAGCCAAATATGTTAAATAACAAGATGTATTATTATCTCACATATCTCAAGCCAATATAATATTAGTTAACCTTGTTCAAACTCAAAAAATCAACGGATAATGTAAGTCTTTTTTGGAACACACGAAGAAGAGCTATCGATTACATAGATAGGTTGTTCAGACTGTTTTGAAGTTGTCATTTACCTGTACAAAAAATCAACATAAGGGAGGCGAAAGATACTAGTGGACACGTTAAAACTCATGAGTCGAAACTTACGTCGAAATGTTAACCTAATGACTTAACATTTTTCAATTCAACGTTTTCATATCATTTTTAGATCAAAATGACCATTTCAGACTATAATTCATTCACTAGTGGATCGACTTTGATAATTTCTACAAATACGTGCTAAATATTTGTATTTTATGTAGATTTATAATCAACATGACCTTTGATTTGTCTGAAGTACAAAGAACATCACTTATGCACTTTTACTTTTACGAACAAGTTTTAATAAAAATCTACACAAATAAAAAAGCCCGTATCTGTTATGACAAGGAACGTCTTTAACATGAATATATGCCGATGTTTATTTCTTGTTGAAGAGAGAGATATCAGGGAAGAGTTTTTGGTCTAAAACAAATAAATAAATATGAATGACACACATATTACTGCAACAAATAATACGAAAGAATTCTAACCTGTATATGTGTTACCTGTGATAATTGATAAAGTTCGTACTAGAGATTTACGGAAAGTCTCGGTACCGACTGTTGACACCGACTTTGATAGGTAAAATGCAAGGGGTCGTCTCAAATGTGAATTGTACGGCGCACTTGATTCATAAGGTATTTTGAGGAAATAAAACCAGTCAATGAACGGAGCGTACTATCGCTCCACCGGCAAAAAGCAGCAAAATTATTAATTCACAGTTTCCTTAACAGCACATTTCAATCGGATGTATCGTCAAGTTCATACACATAATACACATAATATTTGAAGCCAGATACGTACTTTTGAATGATTTTTTTCCTACAAAATGATGTAGTGTACAACTAAAAAATCCGATTTTCTGATAGAAATATGTTTCTGTTCCACAGATACGAAAATAACGGGAAGTTTAGTTGACTAGGGGGTGGGAGAACCAAGCACAGATGATCAGTGCTGATAAAAATTACTTGTGCCAACCAATAAGAGTCCGTTGCGGCCATTCTGGTAACCCAGGGAATGTTCTATCAAGTTAGGTTCGAATGGGCTAACAAGTGTTTGACGAAAGTCTGTCAACCAATCACAGGCCATGGTGGCCACGGTATTAAATTTGTCGAAATAATCAGCCGCAGTTTTGGCGAAGGATCATTCCAGAAACATTTCTTTCGTCTGATTTTAAACCTACATTGAGTAGATTTTGACGAGAAGTCTACTGCTCAAAGGCTGTGGTGGCCATTTTGAATCTTGGATAGGGCTGTTAGACATAGTTTTTGTAGTAAATTATCTAAAGAGCATTCCTATATGGGTCACATAAAAAAAATGACGAAATACCAAAATTGAATAAAAGTTCATATTTGAAATCATTCTCTTAATTTATGTTGTCTATCCTGTTACTTAAACTATAGTTACAGGATATTCAGTAACACTATAATAGACAAATTTCTATATCTTTGAACGCTGTTGTGAGATAAATTCTCCCTTTTTAGCTGTGATAATGTTTTTCTTCTGTGGTCTTGGTTTCAAATACGTAATTGCACATTTTACAAGAGGCGTAACAGAAGGGTACGCATTTACTTTTTTTTCAATTAGGTTCTTTTCTCTACACTGATACGTTAAAAATGTGCCGTGGAGAATTTTTGTAATACTTTGTGCTTTTTATATCATCTCTGAGTAGTTCCTTATTTTAAAAGGAGAAATGATTTAACGGTTGATGTAGTATCGGTAACAGGATAGTTCGCCGATTGAAATTAGTTATTTTAAAAAATGTTACATAGAATGATAAAGAAACTGTCATTTTCTGCTAGTTATTCTAAACATTCTAAAACAGTTCATTTTGCATATTTCAAGGCAATCAGAAAACACGGATAATAAAATCAAAATTTGTTATCCTGACACTGTACGCACATTAATTACGCAAACATCTGACTTAGATATATTTTAATCTCCTAAAAATAGATCTTAATCGAATTTATTATTGATTTTAAAAGAATCATAAATACTACATACTGTTATTTAAACACTTACAAATGCGTTTTTCATTAACCATAAAAATTAAGCATAGGTGTATGAAGCCTGAAAAACAACCTCTCAACGACGGATGATAAGTGGTCATGGGAATAGATCACATTTACCTTTCGCCCAAATGAGCTAACAAGAGGGCGGGGGAGGGAATGGGGAGGTAAAATTTGTGAAATTTTACATGACAGCTTATTGTTTCATTCTAACAGTTATTTACAACTTTTTTTTTTTTATTTTTGAGACAATCCCCTCATTGTTCCTGTCGGGAGTAAGTGTAAACAGTCGGTACCGAGACTTTCGTAAATCTGTACTAATTTTATCTCCAAAACACACATAAATAATTATAAGGCAAAAACAATAGCTTTTATCAATTCTTTACTTATCCGCATTTTTGTACGTTTAATTACTAAAACGGAACATTTATCAAAAAAGTATTTTACGTGCGTTATAAGACAGGAAACTTTGAGTTTGCTAATGTCGCGGTTTCTACCTAACAACGACAATTCCACACGAGATCTCCCTGAAAGGTTAATAAATGTTAATACACACGTTTTAGATGTCACCAAACATGTCGAATACTTATATTTCAAATGTGTTGATGTATTTCATACTAAAAAAAAATATTTTGAACTTTTACGTTTGTTGAACACGTTGAAGTCAAACTAATATAAAGAATTATATTGATACGATTTCCAATTTAAAAAGACACATGCTGTTCCAGTCTAATTTAAAAAAATGTTCACGCACAGAAAATAACAACTGAAACTCTTACCTTGAAATATATTAAAGCGTATAAGGTTGAAATCACGACTGTTGGGAGTAAACAAAATACTATTGCTAGACTGGTAAAATACACTATATCACCATAATCAAATAGTATCCATCTTAATTGGCATAGCATAGGTCGTCTGTATGGTGCATAGTCGGCAACTCCAACTAATGGTATGGCTACAAATACCAAGTAATGATTTATGTTAGTAGTATATAATAATGTTGTATGCTTTATATTGGACATATATTTACTTGCGTTTTTGTACTATGAAAAGCGTTGAGAATTCAACATTTTAGTTTATGTAGAGTTATTAGGATTTTTTTCAAATTTGCTCAATGTATTTTGTATTTCTATATAGCACTTCGTCGTTTATGATATCACCAAAAGAGTTTAACTTGACAATGTCATACGTAGCACAACGATTTCATTAGTAGACAATATACTTCTTCCCTCCAGAATAAAATCCTTTTTTGGGGGAAAGTGTCAAAATGCTCAGATATTTAGATAAGTGAGGTCTTTTTTCCAGTTGTTTGTCTATTTTTTTTTTTTTTCGTATTGTTACGTTGTTTTCTGTCCTTCTGCAACTTTATAGCTTTTGGTTGCGCCACACCCCTCTCTATTATTATATCAGAACGATTTTGAAACGTCGATTACCTTCGTCTAAACAGATAAACTAACCTGCAACAATTCCACAAATTATGACGCATCCTGCAAACACTAAAACAACACGCCCGTTGTCAAATCCTTTTTTCGCAGAATGAACAGAAACAATCAGTCTATATGTTTGAACTACTATTACGGTTAACAGAGTACTGAACAATAATCCTACTAAGGTAAAGACGAACTTATAAAACATGCATTCACTTTGGACAAAGGTTAAACTCTTCCTTAAAGCTGCTGCCGCATGTAGAGGAATAAGAAATGCAGAGACGATGAATCCCAGAACGGCCAATGTTGGAATGAACACAGTAGAGGAATTGAGTTGGTGTTTGTTTGTTTGTTAAAACCATTTTCAGAACTGTGATGTTAGCAGCTACACCAAGAAAGGAAAGGACACATATAACAGTCCCAATAACTTGCTGTGTTGGCTCAGATAAATTATCGTCTGTATATTTCTCATTACTGGTATTGTACCTTGTAGTGTTTACCGTTGT
The DNA here is from genome assembly GCA_017311375.1 of Mytilus coruscus. Taxonomy (NCBI): domain Eukaryota; kingdom Metazoa; phylum Mollusca; class Bivalvia; order Mytilida; family Mytilidae; genus Mytilus; species Mytilus coruscus. The sequence goes on along the minus strand of CM029606.1, from coordinate 27,906,561 downwards.
CAAAAATGTTCTTATAAGCCCTGACGAGCTGAAATTGACCAACATATATCATGAACCCTGTTTAAACTTTCAATAGAATATTGCAGAACCTTTAATTAAACTACTTTAAAATCGTTAAAATGGGCGACCAATCGGATCAAACCACATACTTAACCACTGGTAAGCACGTGATATGTTAGAGTGAAAACAAATACTTCTCGGCTGGAACTCATAATAATGAATTTGTCCGGATAAGTTGACATGTCTTCTTGCGGACCGTTACCGTGTAATAAAGCACGTTAAAACTCTGACTCAGCGTATCGGTTTAGCAAAACGCAGTATTCATATTATCACGTTAACATGTTTTTGTTCTAGAATGCAAGATATAGTTGCCACTGGATGTTAAACACCAATATTGCATTCACATAATCATCTTTAAAAGAACAATTTCATTACCGCATATGTGAAAGAACAAGGGACAAAATGGCCCATTTAAGACCCCATCATTAAATTTGTAGAACGGAAATATTTCTTAGGTTTTGCAGCAATATACGAAAAATAAAACACTTTTCGTTTTTTGCGTAATTCTTTTATCATATTGACATCACAATTTGATATAAAAATGTCTATTGAATAAAAAAAATGATAAATTCATACTTTGTTTCGTTTGGAAGAATATATAACACATGGATGATAAACAAATATTGCCACATCTTAATAACTATTTACATTGTTTTGTTTGGGCATTAAATGTGTTTCAGAATGTTGTTTTCTTTTCAATTAAACTTAACTTCAGAAATTAAAAAAACAAATCATCACATAATCTCCGTTTGAAGTTCACAGGACATTATGAAAATAAGGTGATATTGTATTATTGACAATGAGACAACCATTCAGTAGAGTTGAGTTGATATGGATGTAGGCAATTTTAGGTCACCATACTGCCTTGCAACAGGAGCAAAACTAATACCATATAGTTAGCCATAAGTAACATATAAATACAACTCAATAACCAGTTTTTTCCGAACTGACTTGATGTATAACATACCTTTCTAAAATTCTTCGTCGAAAACTTTTGAAACTTAAGTTCCCCTCCCTCTGACAAAGTCTATTGTATGTGGAATAGGCTATTATATTTAGATTTTTTTTTTGTCAAATAATTCGTCATGTATTCAATTATTTATCTATTCTTAATCGACACACTAATTACAAAGAAGCATCTATTTCGGTTGTTTGTATTTCATTTGTTTCCCCTAATGCCTTTACAAAAGAGATATGCCTAATTATTCTTTGTTTACAACTTAGGTTCGACTCCCTCAAACGAAGTTTCCTTAGTGTGGATATGACTATTACTTTTTTTTTATTTTACCTTGTGGTAAGGTATTCAATTATTTATACATTCCTGGCTTATATTTTGGGGATTAGGTGTTCCTGATGAAAGTAAATCTAGAAAATCGCGTAGGACGTATCAAATATAAAAGATGTTATTTTCATAGCATATATCTGTAGAATTACAAAAACTAAGTTAAGCAATATCTTTTATTTTGACGAAACGTTAAGAAATTGACTTTAATCTGAAATGTGAATAATCACTTCTTGAAGTTTTTTTTTTTAAAGTCCTACATGTATATCAAACGAAATTACAATAATTGATTACAAAAGAATGGTTGATACAACAACATGTATATCTTAAGAAAGAAATCAGTTGAACTACAAATTATAAGGTGATCATAAAAACCCACTCCTTGACATAAGAAAATGTGACGTTTTTGTAATGACGGCGTAAATGTACAACAAAATCCATTGTTTAACTTTGCACAAGGTAACCAAACAGTCATTTGTTAACTTGTGCAGGTCTTTACACATATGATGGATGGCTGTTTGATGTCCAACATGTCCAATGGCAAATCAAATGCATATTCAGGACGAGAACATGTTAATGTAATATGAGTATTTATCCTGCGGTGTACTCGACCGACACGTTGAGCCGGATTTTTATCATTCACAGGGTTACAGCCAGCAGGAAGACATATAACCCTACCCGGACACATAATGCTGCCTCCGAGCCGACCAGTCTTTGCTTTAACTCCTTAATGCCCCATGCTAAGCGGAGAGGCAGCAAATACCAATTTTAAAGTCTTTGGTTTGATCATGCCGGGTTCGAACCCACGACCTCACGCAAACGAGGCTAGCACGTAACCATGAGACCAGCGAGGCGGTTCATAATAAACATGACCGACACAGGTTACATTGCACAAGGTAAACACACAATTAAAAAGTCATGTGTAACTTGTACCTATCATTCGACTACAAGCAACAACAAAAAATGACCGCCTAGATGCATAATAAAAATGACCGACACAAGTTAAATTGCACAAGGTAACCAAACAATTCGAAAATAATGTGTTAACTTGTTCATGTATTTCCATTAGATGTATAATGAACATGACAAGCAGATGTAAAATTACACAAGGTAACAAAATCGATAGATAGTCGTTTTAAACTTTTAGAGATCTTCCACTAGATGCAAAATAAATACTGTAAATTCAGCGAGGTTTTTATTAATGCGAATATTGCGACTGAATGAGTATCGCAATAATAAAAACTCGCATTCTTATATCTGATACATATAACTGTATGTAGATTTTTCTGAAATCGCAATAATTAATCTCGCATTTTAGTCCATTCTTCAAAATTCGCAATAATAAATGCACGCAATAATTTCTGAATTTACAGTAAACATAATGTTCTACATTAACCTGCAACAGGGACTTTCGCGCTAAAAATTTGGAAAGTAAGAAAAATAAAAAAACACGAAGTATACACTAAGAAAATGAAAAATGAATTATAAATAAATAGATTAATTAATAACACAAACACATAAAATAAAATGTTTGAGTTCATTAACGTAAAAAGAGCCTTCATATAGAGATTCCAAAACCGTTTATGCTCAACTTTGCTTAAATGATATTGACGGTCCATTAAAAAAAGATTAACCAATATCATAAAGAAGTTAAATTACCTTATGTTTATTTGCATCTTGTTTGATCTGATATTGCCAAATCACATGTCACAGAATTTATACCTGTATTTTGTAACAGAGATCGGTTAAGAATTGTAATCAGATTTAAATCTTAAAATTGCCAAATATTTTCTAGTGTAAAAAAAATCAGTGTTCGTGATTTGAAATGGAACATGTAAACAAACATTAAACCCTACGCACATGTTTTATTATTTAAAACTTTATATTTTGTCGAAAGAGCAAGTTCAGCTTTGACGTCATCAAACAGAGTAGCCAACAAAATCATTCTTTGTAAACAAAACCTCAGAAAGAGAAATAGAGGATACCAGTTAGGTCGGTTTGATATATTGACGTCTACCTAAAAATAGGCCAAAAGTGTTGATAGAGAATTAAACTAAACGAACAAAAAGCTGGCTTTAAAACTAAGAAAAAGATACGTAATAAAATACAATCAAAATTGAAAAGACCACATCTTGGCAAAATTTTTATTTTTCCGTGTATTTTTCGGGGACTTGTTTAACCTTTTCTATTGACTAAAATCATTTTCGCTAATCCCTGCAGATTTGTTTTTGACAGTCTGTTAACTTGTTTCCAGAAGAAAAACATTTGTATATATTTCAAATAAATTGACGTGACTGTAGCAAGACCGAGATTGACGTATGATTTAGGATTTGCTGAGCTCGTGGACACTCAGAGCTTAGTCCATATAAAAACATTGTAATTGTGTAAGACTATAAAGGTCGAATTATTAGTTTTCTATTTTTCTACCTTTAATTATAGTTTTTCCATGCATGACCTTAAAATAGAGCAAGCGTGGTTGTGTTTGTAACATCATCATGATCATATTTGGTCATGTAAGAACCTAATAACAACTTTTTATAAATGTCTGTAACAGGATGACATTGAAAACTGTGAACTGTTGTTTTTGGTTTTATTACTGCATGACCTTAACTTACAGCAATTCGGGTTTATAACACCATACTTGGTCTTATAATACACCAGTAACAACTATTATATATAAATAAGGCTGACCTGTAGTAGGATCCAATGGCAGATTCCAAAATATTGTTTTTGGTTTAATGCCAGACCTTGATATACACAATTCCATTTATAAATTGATTTATCAAAGTTTAGAATACACGGGTTGTGTTTCTGTTTATGTAAATAAACACATACGATTGAGCGTCTCAATAACGTTGATCTATTGGTCTTTATGAATTTTTCTAAAACAATTGATTTTCGAATTCATCAGTATTTCTCGCTATGCTTTAATCATTTGCATATGTTATTTGTTAGATTAATGAACGTTGATTTGTTAGACACTTTAGGCTTTTGAATGGCTATTTGGGAAGGCAAATCGTTGATTTGAAGTATTAAATAAAATAAAGAAAAACAGTTTTCAGGAAAATAAAGAGATCACGGAGGCCGTACTGTGACCTATTAATGTTAACTTATTGATATTAGGCTAATATCAAGTTTAGGTGTAAGCAATCTCCGGAGCTGAGTTCATATCTGTTCCATACATGCTCCGCAACAAAACATTTAATTTGAAAACAAGTTATGTTTCACTATTTGATACCAGAAAAACTATAAATTGTTCATTGATAACAATTTTAGACATTTACTTTGCATGCCTGACAAAAAAAGCTTGTACTAGTATTTATTTTTCCTAAAGGGCCAGCTGTAGCTCGCTTCCGGGTGCGGGATTTTTGCACTGCGTCGGAGACCCAATGGTGACTTTGGTCGTTTTTCTTCTCTTTGGTTGGTTTGTTGTCTCTTTGACACATTTCCGGTTCAATTCTCTTTTATATTGCAGTAGACATTGAAGATTGTTTAAATCTGTTTATATGATATTTATTGTCTTAATACTTTGAATTTTTTTCTTTTATTGTATAAGACATATGTGTGTCTTCACAACTGGAAAATGGCTTGATAATAACTTTCTCGATCAGACACAATCCCATCTCTGCGGCCTTGTCTAGATCGGATACCATCCTTTCGATTTTCATACACAGCTGACAACAGTCAATATAGATATGTTTTAAATTAATACAATCTGTACGTGGTGTACGTATATAATATTTCAAACACATTACCTGCTGCAAAAAATATTTTTCTTCGTATTCGAATTGACAAATATTATCAGTCTACAAGTAGCAGTAATGCTATTAGTTTGGCCCATATATAAGCTGGGGTAGATAATCAGTGTTAATTTATTTGGGTTGTTACTGTTAAAGAAAGATATGGTAGGCATAGTGTTGTATAGAAGGAGTCTGTTACACCAGGAAAATGTATATTTTTTTTTATTCTTTATGGTAGCGTTCAATCCAATCTTTAAAAAAATAACAACTGATCCTAGAATGATGTAGTTTATATTGCCTTCGTTCTTCCTCATTACTTTGTTGGATAAGTTTTTGTGTAAGAAGCACCCTTGTAAACGAAGTCTGTAATTCGTATATGGAATTGTTTTATATATATATATATAACTGATATTTATTCTGAGGGAAAATACTGTTTCCATTTCCAAGGCTGACGAAACAACGTATCTTGTTAAAAATAACAATGAGATATTTGACTTTAGCTTTAATTGAATCTTACAGTAATAATTGCATTTGTCGACATGTATCCTTTTGAAAATGGTTACAAATTATTGAGCAGTTCCTATTAACACATAGTAGCTTCTGGTGGACCTGTTATAAGGTCATATGTCGCCTAGTCTAATGCAATTGATGTCATTGTATCTTCCAATTGTGATAAAATGTGTACGAAGACTGGATTAGGATTATAAGGCCACATAATGGTTACTGAAAATGATGTAAGATCGTAGATTAAATACGTTACTGAATTTGGTAAACTTGATTAAATAATTGTTATTGAATATCAATCAAAGACATATATAGCGGTTATCGATTAACATCAAACGGTACTCAAGAAGTATTTCCTTCCCGTAAGCTATGTGAGATGTTTGGGGTGTTGACGGTCCAGCAATATGTCAAAATCAGTAAATGCAATACAGAAGCTGTTTTATTGATATATCTTCTTTCAAACATTCTTTTATGTACCCTTTTCCAATTACTCTGGATTCGTTATCTTTCGTCTGATATCAATGTTCATGGAATTGGTAGGTATGGGTAATCCACGACTTTGAAAGTTCAAAGATATATATCAAAGTACATTTCTTTCCTCAGTCCTTGGAAATTGGTACGCAGAAAAATTGATAAATCTACAGTAAAGAGTCGCGAAAGATACAACATGTACAAAGGGTTATTCAAACTCGTAAACGAAAACAAACTAACAATGCCATGGCAAAAAAAAAAGACGGAAAAACGACGAAAAGACAAACAACAGTACATAAAACACAAATTAGAACACCAAAGAGTGAGCAACACAAACCCCATCAAAAACATAAAAAGAAATATGATACAATAAGGAAAGTACCGTATATATTGAACTCATAAATAGCCATTTCTCTTGATTCAGTGATCATGTACACATATTTTGTATACCCAATAATGGTGTAAAAGCGAATAGTCAAGCAGATAGGTGCAATATATGAAGAAATTGTGCACTTCGTGTTAAAAGCACAAAATTTTGCTCAAACATAGTTCTATCTATACTCTTTAATTTCAGATATGAAGGCAAGCTGGAAAAGTAGTCAACTTCCGGTAAAATCCAATATGGCGGATGCATGTTCTAGATTTCAACTTTTTTATTTTCTTTCATAAATTTTAGTGCAACCTACACGAACTGATGTTTAAATTCGATCAGAATCACATCAGATGGTTTTCAGTGTTATTTCATAATGTTGAAGCAGCAATTGGTGAAGTTTGGTCCACTTCCGGTCGCAACTTTGTGTTAAAATGCAAGAAAAATGTCGACTTTTAAGTTGCATAAAATGAGAAGAAGGATATAATATAATGATCTATTTAGTTCTTTGGTGACCATTCAAATACATATATGATGAATAATATTGTTTCGTTATTATTTTGAATGAAGATAGACCTACACTTTATAAATCAACAGTCTAAATAACAAGTCAAAGATGACATCTAAAAGATTTAAACTTATTGAGGCATCAGATGATCAAAGACCAGGAATATCTTCCTCGAATGTTGAAGAAATTGACTGGACTAAATGTATAATTTGTCAAAATATAACAGACGAATTGCTGCAATATCCTACATCGGCAAAGCGTATTAATATTGGTGCCGGATATGTGACTTTGGAGGAAAATCTCGTAAAATTCAAAGACCTGCAAAGTTTACGGTCTACAATAAATCTGAATGCATTAGATGGTGGCAGTGGTCTTCAAAATACGATGTACAAAAATAATGCTAAATGGCATAAGACCTGCTATTTAAAGTTCAATTCAACAGAATTAAAGAGAGCACAAAAAAGACACCAAGTGGATACAGATGATATGTCAGAAAACACAGCCAATCGGAGCAGGAAATTCACCCGCTCCAGCTTGCCATGCAAAATATCAATGAAAGAATATGTATGTTTCTTTTGTGGTTCGAATAAACCAGATGAAAATCTCCACGAAGTAACAAGAAGAAATGTTGATATCCACGTTCGTTAATGTGCATTAAAGCTTCAGGACACAGCTTTATTAGCGAAACTCACTGCTGGGGACCTTGTTGCACAAGAAGCGAAATACCATGTTCGATGTCTTGCTAATCTTTATCGAAAGGCATCCAGAGTGTCTATAGGTCAGCAGATAGGTGAATAATTGTGCACCTTGTGTTAAAAGCATGAAATTTGGTAGAAACCTAATTTGGACAATTCTAAACAAAATCAGATATGGGGGCAAGCTTAATTTTATCAACTTCTGGTTTTATCATCAAAATGGCGGACATGCATTTGAAAACTGGATATGATTATTTATTTCTCACAATTGGTAGCCAAAGTTTGCTTGATATACGATAACATTATTGTGTATTCATGGATTTACATAGAGTAAATTTTTTTGAAGACCTCGGGATATTTTATTCGGAATTTGTCACTTCCGGTCCAAAATATCACAAACAACAGGGACAAAATACATATGTTTTATAGAAATTAGCAATGTTGTCCAAGTTGTCCAATAAAACAAATTTGAAGATCTGATATTACTATGGTTCTTTTGTCAAATAAACAAATTAAGAGACTTTTCATTCACAATCACCTCCACAAGCACACAAGGCAGTGCAAGGGAGGGCAGACTGTCCACACTTGCAACGACCACGACATCCCCGTTTGCATCCACAGTGAATTAACTCTTGACATGAAGATGATGCCTCTGACATATCGCTCCAAAATGGTTGCAATTGATTACTTTTGTCTTTTATCCAACCAAATGCAATTGTGGTTCCAAGTTTAGACATTCACTCCACACACATCCACATTGATAGATAGAACGTTTGGTGCGCTGGAAAAGGGCTGATTTTGTTGGTGGAATACTTTCAATGGACCTGCCTTTTTGAGCGACAAGATGTTTTCGTGCCTCATTGAGCTTCTCTGATATATTTGTTCGATCATACATCAGAATTACGAATTGTTCAATTAATGGCATAATAGTGGTTTCGACATTCACAGTCCTTGCCTGGTCTCTCATAACAGTGAATGCTGATTTTCTCTTTTCGTCGTTTTCCGTCCCTTTTTCCCCGCGAACGATGAGACAGTGTCGCATCCAGTGAATACATGGAAGGCAGGCAATGCATATGCTTTTTCTAGTCCTTAAGTGTATCAAAGCTCAGATATAGAAATGTATCTGAAGTGTTTTCCTGTCCCAAAAGCTACCCATTTTTCAGCTGCATTTGACACATGAAAGCAAGACACAACAATTACTACTACATCGGTATCAACTGTCCGAATCATCACTCTAGTATGTCCTTCTTTTACCGCATCTGCAATATGCACCATGATTCTGGTATCAGCTTCTTCTTGATTGCAAGGTGCAAAGCCTGACGTGTCGTCACGGGGAGGATTACACACAACATGTTGTCCATCTGTAGCAATAATCCTCTGCCCTTTCCTGGATCTTGATATCTTTATCTTTAACGGGAAGCTTAATACCAAAATATATGATAAAAGAGATGATTTTTCATTTCCTATTGTTAATTATCCATTTTTAGATGGTGACGTTCCCTTGTCGCCATCTTATGGTGTTTATATATGTCAACTTGTTCGATTCGCTCGTGTATGTAACAACGTATTTGATTTCAAAAGAAATCTCTGTATTACTGAAAAATTATTACACCAGGGTTTTCTATATCACAAACTAGTCAAAACATTTTCTAAATTTTATCATCGGTACAAGGACATCATTCGTAAATATAAATCAACATGCAGATATCTTTCAGGTATTTCACATCCAAAATTTTATGGTAATATTCTTTACGAAGCACAAAAATGTCGGCATTCACCCCAAACGCTAACCAAACCTTTAAACAGAATTATTCGGAAAGGATATAGTTACGATACTGTTGTCAAGTCATTAAGGATTGCATATTTTGGTATTAATATTGATTCACTCATAGGGCTTTTGCATCGGAAATAAACACATTTATTCTAAAACCAGTTGTTGGCATGATACTGGTTATGTTCTTCTCATATATTTTATGATGGTATGATACTAAACCCCTAACAGGAGGGATTGTACTTGATTTTTATATGATGAAGAGATAATCTTTCAATCAGTTTAATTGAGGTCTGGAGCTGGCATGTCAGTAACTGCTAGTAGTCCTTTGTTCATTTATGTATCATTGTTTTTTTGCTTAGTTTCGTTTGTTACCTATTCTAACATCGGACTCGGACTTCTTTTGAACTGAGTTTTTACTGTGCGTATTGCTATGTGTTTATTTATTCTACATTCGCTAGAGGTATAGGGGAGGGTTGAGATCTCACAAAACACGTTCAACCCCGCCGCATTTTTGCGCCTGTCCAAAGTCAGGAGCCTCTGGCCTGTGTTAGTCTTGGATGTTTTTTAATTCTAATTCATTTATATGTTTTGGACATTAGTGTGATGCGACAGAAAATGAAAGAGCTCTGTTTTGTTTTTATCTACACGTAAGAAGCTCTGCCAGTTTCTTGGTACGCATGTTTGCCCTTGAACACGTCTCCTTATTCCTGTTCCTCGCTTGCTTCTCGTAACATTCTTTAAACTGTTATCTATGTAGGTATCCCTCACTACATCAACTCTCTGTACACTATAAAGCTGTTTCCTAATGTATGGACAAAATATTGTCCCTGAATATTCATCAAAAGTTCAAGAGGCTCCGGGTTTTAACATATTAACAACAGCTGCACCATCAATCACTATAGTGTCTACATTAGGTACATCTCCATTTAATGTTGTCAGTGGTTCCAAACACTTTGTAAGTAAGTCAGATTTAATTCCCTGACGATTGTTTCTATTCAGACTAAATGCTGGTGGATGGATGTGATTTTCGTATTTGAAGAACTCGTCTAAGTTTCCTCCTCTTGTTTGACAGGATATATACAGTCTCGAAAACAACGAAACATCACTTTTCAAAACAGCAATTTTCCCTTTCGTTGTTGAAAGTGTCTTTTCTGGAGGGGTTCGAAATAATGGCAGTCCGTTATTCTTGATAGGTTCAAAGATAGACACTGATCGGTTGAGAAATCGATCTTCGATAAACTTTTCATACTGATCTTGTCCAACATTTTCTATTCGACGAATAGTGTCAACAACTGCTGAGGGAGCTATATCTTTAATATCTAGAACAAGCAGTTCGTTGCTGTCTTCGAGAAATGGATTTTCTAACTCGTCTATCACTTCTACCAAAGAGGTTACACCGTGGATAAACGACCTTTGAACACTTTGTTTTTGCCCATGGTGATTTATGTCCTCTTCATCACGAAATCGATCTATGTAGTTCTCAAACTCTTTAGCAAGTCTTGCCATTTCTGGTCAAGCAATCATCAATCTTCACAGGGCTGATGGGTGTTCTGTTAATCCAACAGCGCCTCCATCTGACTTAACAACAGCATTGTTTTGTTCATGCGCATGGTCAATAGCTATTGCTGAAAACATTTTCTTTGGCTTATGAACTACAAACTTTCCTTCAGAAAATGCTGTTTAAGTGTCAGGAATCGTGTTCACAAGTGAAGCCATGTCACACACATGAACTGGTAACCACCTGGAATAATGAATATTGTCAAGGGCAAAAAACCAAGGAATGATCTTACTCAAAGTATCTATGTACAACTTGAAATTTCCTTCTCTGATTGCTCTAATGAAAAGTAATGCGTCCAGTTCAAGTTTCATGGTTAAATACCAGTAATGAAAATGTGGCTTATCCAATGACATTCGCATACACCATTTCTCAAAACTTTGTGTTTCATCCAGGTTTTCCTTTTCAAGAAACTCATTGTCAGCAGCCTTAAGAAGAATAAACAAACTACAAGCTGTCACTTGATGCGCACGTCGTGCTCTTGTTACATGTCTAGCTTTAAGAAACGCATCTGCTTTACCAGAAGAAGCAATCTTGGCTTGCGTGATTGCACTTGTCCATCCTGAACACTCAAGCCAATCGCTGATTGTTTTGAATAAAGCCATCTCTATTTGAAGTCCACCAAACATGATTAAAAATCGATCTTCGCCATACCGTTCCGGCCAATTCCATTAAATTTGTTTAGCAAGTGCGTACAGAGGCTGATCAAAAGCTATCACTGGTGTTTGTCCTGGATTTAAAGTTTGAACACTTGTATTGACAACATCAAAGGAGTGTTTTATCATAGCTACTGATTTAGCTTCTTCTTCCAATAGTGGTAATAGAGCTGTTATGGAAGGTTCAATATCCTTAATTGGTTACTGTTTAGCGTGAAATCTCCCAAAGACACAACTGACATCTCATCAGTTTGATCTTCTTGTGTATCTGCTACCATTTTCAGCCATCTGCAACAAAATCAATTGGAACCTTTAATACGATAAAATTAGATTGTACATATTAGATTGTATATACATTGTTGATTCATGATATATTGTTAGCAAAACGTAGCTGAATGTAATTTGTTGCCTAGTGAATTTTGCATCATTATGAAAGGTTATAAAACATTAGTTGGTTCCTTTCATACAATTGTATAGAGTATCCGGTTGATTGGTAATCAATTTCTAATCTAAATTATTTCAATAATAAGTGTTATTGTTCAAGTATATGACTTACCTATATTCCTCTTGAACTGCTTCTTGTAAATCTTGAGTACAGCCAGTGTAAGGTCCTTCCTTCAGCGGTATCTCAGGAACTTTGGTCTTCAAGACAGCCGGACTTACACTTGCAAACGATTCTGGTAAAGTTTCAGTCACTTTTGTACACTGTGTTTGTTGTAGAAGCAAGTTTATTCTTTGTTCACCTTGTTCTTCACTTGTCATATGCTGGAATAATGATATTCCAGTACCGTAAAATGAATCTTTTGCTGTAGTTGCACTTGGATTGTGGTCAATGTTATCTACGGCAGCGGTTGTAAATATGGCCTTTTTTCAGTGACGGTGGACAAACAAACTCATCTTCTTGATATTGCTTGTAAGCAAATTGGTAAGATTGGCGGATACTGAGAGCACTCTATCATACGACATCGACAATCCTAAATGGAAAGTTTATCCACTATTCCTCTTGTCTGACAGTGAACCATTATCCCTAGGTACATATGTAATGGTGTTTCTCTAAATGCATGATGTCGGGTCTTTGTGAAGTTACGGATTCGTTTGTAGCTGTTGAATATTAACATCTGAGCAATCGTTAGTGTTTCCCGCGAAAACGAGTCGGTTGTTATATCTGGTCCATACAACATCATACTAACAAGAGTTAAGAGAGATCTTGGAACCGAATTCTCCTGACAATTCACTGGGAAACTACCGTCAAACCCAGATGTAACACTAAACATGTCGCTGCGAATTATTTTTACTGCTTTATAAATCTGCACGTAGTTTGAGTCAAAGTCATCATCACATGCTCTCTGATGAGCGGGTCCTATATCATCTTTGAAAGCAAGTTAACTCTCTCTCCATTGTTTGTATTCCTGAATATCAGGGAAATAAGCAAGAAGTCTATTCTTTAATCTTGCACTGTGAACTCTGTCTTCAATTTCAACACCTAGATTCCTTATTCGCCCAGAATAAACCTTTGTAAGATCTGTCATCTTGAATACTGGTGCTAAATCTTTCTCGGTTTTGGAATCTTCAATTTAGCTGATTAATTCAGCTAATGCGATTCCATTGCTTATTCTAGTGTCTCTCCCTTTTTCAGACTCATCTTTACTAGAAGGGAAACAGTGAAATGAATAATATTTTAAAACTTACCATAGAGAAAATGAAAACTGTACAAAGTAATGTAATGCACAGTCCTGGAGAAATCGAATATAAAAATAAAATAAAATAAAGAAACAAACGGCTGGAAAAGGACTTTTTATAGTTTAATAATCGAAGAATTTCCTGGGCAGTATCCTTTTCATTATATCATATACAGAGCTAAAAGTACCGATGACATTATCGGGAGCAGCTGTAAATATAGTTTAGCTCATCAAATAAACGTTTATGTGATCTTTAGTGAGGAAGAAATGGCAAGTTTTTAAATATCATTCTCATATAAATATTTTCAACCTAACAGTGCTTATCTGTCTTCAAAAGATTTAAGATATAAACAAGTTTCATAACATATTGAGTACACGTTGTGCAATAGAAGTTGAAATCTATATTGTTTATCTTGATACCATATATGACCAAAACACGATCTAAAGTGAGAAAAGAAAAATAATTTCATACTAAGTCACAGTGCCATACCCACGCTTTTTTGTATTTAAATAAATGTGAACAGTCTGGATTTAGACTTTATGTAAACAACTAGTCGATGATATTTTCAGGCTTGTAGATGTCCATAAGAGCCAGTAGTATCGAAACGAAAGTTCAAATAGACAATGGTAATATCGAATGTCTGTATGACATGTCTAGTTCACTGCTACTGACCACTATTATTAATTGAAAATATATTGTTGAGAGTATTTTTAAAATTTAATCACAATATTTTAGACTCAGGGCGACTTAGAGCTTAATATTTTTGTTCAGACACTAGTATATCTTTGACGACTGTGTGCAGACCTTTTTTAATTAATTGTTTCTTTTGGTTTAGAATCTCATTGACGTATAGATCACATATAGTTTTATTCATTTGATAGAATTCCCTAGCACACAACATTTGATTCATCCAGGCAACTCTTAATTAAATATTTGGACAGCCAAACTTATAAAACGTTTGAGAGCATTGAAACCAAAAGCACTGAACTAGAAAAACCAAAACATGCTATGGTCAACTAAAGATCAACACAAAATTGATCTAAAAACGAACCCACTTGTGAATAATAAACAACTATGAATACAAAAGCTTTGTCGATAAGAACTCCTTAAATAACGACGCGTCACATAAAATGATACTCATATTTTAATTTGCATGGCTTTGCAATAATCGTTGTATTAACTTTCAGCCAGAGCAATTTACGTTTGCTATTCATTATTGTGCAATTTCCGGCATTAAAACGAGACAAATAATTACGGTAATACTCCCTTTCTATAGGTGTCCCTCAATTCGTTTTCATTAAACGACTCAGCAGATGATACAAGCCTATATCAATTGTAACAGTGGTTGTATAGTTTAAGAGAACAATTCTTTTAAATTAAGGAGAAACTGTAAATTCATAAATTATTTCGAGGTTTTAATCATTGCGAATAATGCGACTGGGTAAGGATCGCCTTTAATAAGAACTCGCATTCTGAAATCTGATATTTATATCTTTATGCAGATTTTCCTTAAATCGCAATAATTAAAGTTGCATTTTTGTCCATTCTTCAAAAATCGTAATTATAAATGCACGCAATAATTTCCGAATTTAATTTATAGTATTGTAAAATAACCAGTGAGATAACTACCCACCAGTGTCCAAATTACGTGGATTTACATTCTAGTAGGCAATATCATCCGCATATCCAAACCCAAAGTTGGAATGCCCATATTTGTATCATTATCCATACCGTTTTTGGTTGGAATATATTTTCACTAACCTGACACTTTTCTGAGATCTTTGTTAATGAGTTCCTTGTCTTATTTCTCTGTACACCTATCGTATTGTACTCTAGATTACGGTCTTGTTTTAGTTACTTACAGTTGCACACAGTAAGTCTAGTATTCAACCTTTTCAATAGTTCGTTAAGTTACATTACCTTCATTGCCAATTTATTGTCCCCTGAAGATCAAAGGAAGTCACTAGCATATATAAGCTACCTGTATAGACAACAATAAGGCACCGTTCATTAATCTTATATGGGGAAATTCGTTGTGTGTTTAAATTTTTGGAAAATATAAGGACGAAAACGAAAATGGTTTGTTTCTATTGAAAATTAGTACAAAACAACATTTATATTAACAACATTAATTATTCCTGTAAATTATTGGACAAGTACATGGTTTCTGTTTAATTTAACCCCAACCTTTTCAACGATAACATCCCACAGCTCACACAAATAGAAGATGAATGATCGATGCTTTAGCAAAGACCAATTCCGTAGAATGTAAGCTGAATTCAATTTTGTTTCCTAAATATCAATAACAAAAACTTCATCCATATTCAGGAAAACATACATCAATTCGTTGGAAGTTGTATGTATGTGCTTGACCATTCCATCATATGAAACGAAAGACGCCACTTAGTAATGTCCCCTAAATACAAAATACGTATCGATTTGATTCAAATATTCATGATTATTAAGGTATAACAATAAGAATACATATAGTTCAGTTACCTGTATGTGACTTAAGCTATTTGAAAAGACATGAACGTTGACAGAGCAACAGTTTTAAAAAAGCTGGAATACAGACATAATTAAAAGTCATGGAAAAACACAAAACAAAAACAGTTGAAATAAAACCAAAACAAATCAAAAATGTTTAAGACGAATAAAAATGTATACCTCTAAAATAAAAAAAAGGGAGGTGCGATTTCACGTTTCTTAAATAGAAGTTATTTTTTGAAATACCTTTATTGTCGCCCATTTCATTGAAATTACATAAAATCATGGATTTGGGTTTTTTTTGTTTACAATCGCTATCATAGGACGACTGAATTAACTGATGTCAAACTAGAGGCAACAGTAAGACGACTGAATTAACTGATGTTGTCAAACTAGAGGCAACAGTAAGACGACTGAATTAACTGATGTTGTCAAACTAGAGGCAACAGTAAGACGACTGAATTAACTGATGTTGTCAAATAAGAGGCAACAGTTGTTTATCGATGTTCAAATCTTATCAATGCACTAAGAAGATAAAAATCAAATTAAAAAAAAAAGCAAAAACTAAGGGCAACGCATAGCTCTAAAAGGAGAGACACCGGTTGCGTCGACAGGGTAAGCGTCTTTTCCCGTCCACTCATCACCCGCTATCCGAGAGGCTCCTCATTGGGGTGTCCAAGTAATTACATAATAACAATTTTTGGCCAATATAATCACATACTAGTATTCATTAATTATTTTTAAACAAAATAATCAAATAATAAAAATACAGTCCTAGATTATCAAATAATCAAATAATCATGAAATATTTGGTCTGGTAATCAAATAATCACTATAAATACGGCAGAGTAATCACATAATCAAAAACCTCATGGGGAGGCTCATCCGAATCCACAGCCAAAATGTTAATACTTGATTTAAATTCGAAAGCAGTCAGTCAATCAAGTACAGACACGTGAAACTCGTGACTTTTAGACAATTTAGTTATCAAAGAGACAGTCAAAACCAATAATCGAAAAAAAAGTCAACACCATGGCATAAAGATAAATATGAAAGGCAAACTGCAGTCTACTGAAACAGTATGTCGTAATGTTGAGTTTTCAACCGACACTGACTGTTAATAGATTGATATTTGTCAAGAAATAAAGCGGAACTAGCTACTTGAGGTATAATGTTGAACATGTTGAACCCGGTTGTGGGAACACGTTCATTTACATGTGAAAATACGGCCTGAATTCAACACTACAACAAGAATATGTAGAGAAACTCTTTACAAAGTAGAATTCAAGGTTATTTATGTTTTCACTAATCGCCGAATATTGATTTAACATGCCATAAGAGTGCTTTTACATAAAAAAAAAGTGACATTCAATATCTTCACTTATAATATTTGTGGTTTGCGATGTTCGAATCACGAATATCCATTTTCAAATTCAAATCTAACCAAAAGAACTCGGGAAATCAATAAGATCTAAACACCGAGTCCGGGGACATGGATAAAGTAAGAATCCCCTTCGATGCCCGCCATGTGTATCCAATTCAGTTAAAATGTCACGATCAATTGGAATAGGACTGATATAAAAAACAAAGAGATGTAGTATGATTGCCAATGAGACAAAATACGTTGATGTTAGCAACTATAGGTCACCATACTGTAATCAACTATGAGTAAAATAAATACTACAAAGCAAGCTATAAAAGACCTCGACGTGACAAAATGTAAAACAATTTAAACAAGAAACCCAACGGCCTAATTTATGTACAAAACAGCAAACGAAAACCAAATATGATCTACAGCAACAAACGACAACCAATGAACTACAGGCTCCAGACTTGGGACAGGCCCATACAGAATGTCAAATTTGTTTGCAGCAAAACAATCTTCCCCTAACCGAGGACAGTGGTGTAACAGCACAACATATGAACAAACTACAAAAATCGGTTAAAAAGGGATTGACTCATCAGATCGATACAAAACACATAAAACAACTTAGAAAACACTGAAGACACAAAGTACTGATGTGACAGTACTCGTAGTTACTGAAAGCAAGTTCAAAACCAATTACATATAATACAAAAACCATGTACCTAAGACAAGATATCAATCAGTACATATCCAAGGATTTAATATAAAGACATCTTAAACAGTTAAGATGTTAACATGACCGTATGATGCCAAAATAATAGTATCGACAGGATGTAAAGTGTTAATAACTGCCTAGCAAAACATAGTTTCTTATGTTTTAATTTATTCTTACGATTAAACAATATTATAAGATCTTATTACAGTGTTAAATTGATAACCTTTTATGATACGTTTATTCAAAGGATCGATAAGCTTACCTGGATCGTATCTACATTTGCGGGCTTTAAAAATAACATCTTAAAAATAGGACGTGGCATTCCGTTGGTAATAAGTTTTCTACAGTCTGACTTGAAAAAAAAGTGTTTGTATCCATAAAATAGTTTAGTAAATGTGTGGTAACGAAATCCCTGACTTAATAATTCAGCAGTAATAAATAGATTACGTTGACTCCAGTCTCTATCGTCACTTCAAATACGGGCATAGCTAACGAGTTCATGTGTATTTTTATATGCAAAAAAGTAGTTCGTAAATTAGCCAAAATTCACCACTAAACAAGTATATGTAAAGAGAAATCTCTGTACAACATAGAATTGGTTTTGGGGTTGTTTTTTTTTTTTTTTTTTTCACTCACTGACATAATATTGATATTAAATGCCTTAGAATTTATAAATAAAACTGACAAAAGGACATTTAACATCTTGACTTATTTATAAATGTAGTGGTTTAAATTCGAAGATAATTTTAGAATTATAATCAAATTTAAAAGAGCTGAAAAAAATTTCACGAGCTCCAAACATCGAGTTCGGGGGAAACGACATGGTACGAATCTCCTTTGATGCAAGCATAATTCCTATAATACAAATACAATTCAGTTAAATTGTGACGATATATATGAATAGGACCGGTTGGTATATTTGCCGATCGAAAAAACGTTAAGTTTTAAGTACTCCTTTGTCGATTTAACTTTCAATACAAAACTAAGGAGAGACGGTATGTTTCCAATGGGACAACTAACCACCAGAGACGTTGATGGAAGCAGTTTTAGCTCATCGAGGCTTCAATGGGCCAAACATTAATTTATAGTAAACTATTAAAGACCCCACTAAGACAAAAGTTAAAACAATCAAAAGGAGAAAATGATTCAACAAAAGATGAAAAACAAATATGACACACAGCAACCAAGGACAACAACTTACGGGTTTCATACTTGGGAAAGGGACATGTAGTATGTGGCTGTATTAGGCATGTTTTCCAGTGATTGACTCTACCATTTACCTTATTTCATTGATTAACACAAGTCAGAAGCGAATTGCAGTTTCTCTCTTGTCCCTGTAAAAACTAGTTCCTATTGAATCTATTAAGAAACGGTATATTCGATGCAATGATAGCTTGCAAGTTATTAAATATTGAATAAAAGCGTAAAAATTCATATTGCAATACATACGTTCTACCCATTCTCTACTCAAAACTTCAAGCGAGAAGACTGAATAAAACATATTTATGGACATGCGCATGTAGAATACGGTAGTAGATTGCAGTTAACCACGCTATGACATAAACAACTAAAATATTCTGTTTCGTTTTATATAATAAACTTGCCAAAAAAAGAAGCGATACCCGATTTTTATTTTTTTTTTTTTTTTTTTTTTTTTTTTTTTTTTTTTTTTTTTTTTGGCTAACACTTTTTACAGCCCAAAATGTATTTATTGCCATTAGCTGTATGTTCAAAAGTCATAAATCTGTTTGTGACTGTCCTATTTTTTGTTCTAACTGGACTAAACATCACTTAAATTTAGAGCGAAACCCCATTTATGTGGGCCGAACACGGGTTTTCATTTAATAAGGATACTTAAATATCCGGTAAACACAGTTAAACAAAAAAACGGTTTTAAATGCCTCGTTTACGCCAACTTGACAGAGAAAAGGGTTTGGTGCAAACAGATAGCAGAATACTGGGGAGACCAAATTGACAAAAACACGACTAATTAGACGTTTCAGAGAGACTGGCTCCTCAAATAACAGACCACGTAGTGGACTTCCAAGAGAAACGAGATTACTTCAAGATCGTCGAATAAGATTCACCCATCTCAAGGATCGGGTTTTGCCTGCTACAATTGCGACAAGAAACACACCAGCCTGGGGGAGGAGGGGCATAGTCCAAAAATATCCGCCCGAACTGTTCGTTACAGGATATGAGAAGATGGTTTATGTTCACAACGACATGAAGTAGAAGCCAATCTTAAACAACGCCATCGGACTGCAAGCCTACGTTGGGCAAACGCACGTTTATACATGAACCGTGTTAGGTGACAAACTGTCCTCTTTAGTTACGAGTCACGATGGACTTGGTGTGATGATTTAGGCAGGCATCATGCATTATGGATGCACTGACTCGAAGTTTATTAACGAAAGTCTAACTGGAGTGCATTTTTATCTCTCCAATTGTCCAATCATTCATTCCAAGACATGGAAATCGGTATATTTTTCAACAGGACAATACGAGTTGTAACAAGGCACGTGTATGCACAAAATATCTTGATCAGAATAAAATTGACATTCGTCTATGACCCGCTCTATCGCCAGATCTATCACCCATTGAACATTTATGGGATGAACTTGAAAAAGGCATTAGTAGACGTCATCAGCCACCACAGTCTGTCAACCAGTTACGAGTCGTTTTGTTTGAAGGGTTGAATAACATTTCACAAGCCATTATCCAACCCTTAATTGGATTCTTGCTTCGGAGATTAAGGGCTGTTATCAACGCAGGAGATGGTCGACCACGTTATTAATTTTTCATCTGTTGGTTTCGACAATGACATCTTCAAACAGTCTGTGCCAAATAGGCAAATGAATTGTGATCTGTTAAATTACCTGTGATAAAATAAACGTCACAATAAACTCATCATAGATACCAGGATTGAATGTTTTTATTTGCGCCAGACGCGCATTTCGTCTACAAAAGACTCATCAGTGACGCTCGAATCAAAAAAAGTTAAAAAGGCCAAATAAAATACGAAGTTGAAGAGGATTGAGGATCAAAAATTCCTAAAAGTTTTGCCAAATACAGCTAAGGTTATCACTTTTTGTGGCGTTAATACATTCGTGTGACGCACAATTTATAATTCCATTATGGTGTACTGGTGTACTGTCGTAAATTCATGGGAGGTGCTCGTTGTTATTCTGTGGTTAACATGTTGTAATGTACTATTATATTATTTTTCATGTATCTATGTCCTGAGTGTTCTTACGTTTATTTGTACTGTATTCCTGTCACGTAATGATGTCATTTTAGCAGTATTTTTAGCATTGCCATATAAGCAGGAGGTTTGGCTAGCCATAAAACCAGGTTTAACCCACCACATTTTCTTAAAATGTCCTGTACCAAGTCAGGTTATGGCAGTTGTTATCAAATAGTCCGTTTCTATGTATGCTGGCCTTTGTTTTGTAGCAGTTCAGTGTTTCTGTTATTCCGTTGTTTTCCTTTTATAGTTGATGTGTTTCCCTCGGTTTTGGTTTGTGACCCGGATTTGTTTTCGCTTAATTGATTTTTGACTATTGAACAGCTGTATACTACTGTTGCCTTTATTTAAGTGTGTATGCTTTTATGCTATTGTTATATAAAATAGATAACTAAAATTACATTGTTGAAAACTTAAATAAATATGTTTGATTAATCTGGGTATCGTTTCTTTTTGCTTCTAGTATATAATATTGTTGGTGCTCAGGGCTCTTGAATTTCAGTTATGCTTTTATTAAGTCTCCTTCGATGGACTCGACTATTATTGTTACGTCCTTTTTGTTCATATAACTCTTCAACTGTTTCGAGTCATGTACATCCTTGGCTTTCAAACATTTGGCATTGAGCGTTCCTGATGACGGTAAATCTAGAAAAGCGGTTCGGACGAATGAAATTTATAAAGTGCTGTTTTCATTTTTTATTTTCTAACTATCACAATAGGAAATCAACGTAACTAAGTTTAACTGTAGCATCCGTCCACAAGGTAAGAAATCAGGAGATGCCAATGTCCGTAATTGATCAAAAGACGCTTCATTTGCAATTATGCTCCATAGAACAGATGCAAATATGGTAAATAAAAACTTACTTTAAAAGAACGACATAAAATAATCGTTATCATTACCTTGTTTAACTTTCAAATCTATTTTTAATTAAGTTGCGAAGATATGAAAGTTAGTCAAATGTCAGTGATGATGCCATATACCAAATAAGGAAACGCACAAAAGAAAAAAACATCACTTAACTAACATGTTTGCTATATAAAAGTGCTGTTATTTCAAGTGTTAACAATATTAATCAGCCGTTAGACTATATACATTTATTTACTGAACGTCGTCTAGCTTAGCGAGAATGTCTATAGTACTTCCATCTGTTCTGGCCTTTGGAATTGATTTAGAAAAAGAATGTCCACCGGGTATACAAATCGAATGCGACAGATTTTCAGGATCCAAAGAAATGTTTTTGATTCCAGGAAAAGAATATATAAGTACCATTGGCTGTGACATCTTTAAATTCAGCACTGGACCAGAATAGTACAACAACAATTACTTTCGCGGAATGTCCAACACTCTCTGGTGAAATTGAAGTAATTTGGATTTATGAAAGAGATCAATGAAACAGAGTTCCCGGACTCTTAAATAAGTGTATACAGGAGAGTATTCAGATAAAACAACTGATACCTGCATCATATGGTATATGATGAATAAATAACATTTAGTATGCAACCGAAGACAATTATGACTAAATATATATTATCCTCTTGACCTTATATTGTTTCATGTTTTCAATTTCATTCTTGTAAATTATTACAAACAGTGTATTGTAATTATGAAATTAAAAAAGAGACATTAAAAATTGTATATTCCTTGATTGAAGTTATGGTCATGATTTTTGTTTTGAGTTTTCACTTGATTGGTAGTACACAGTTACATGTATTATAGTAGTGATAGCGATCTGTGTTGTAATGTTTTAACACATTTTCACTGGTTTGAGTATGCCAAAGATTGTCATGCAAGTTAAAAATTTGTGTTGACGTCAAACTTGGTTTACTTTCAACCGTATTCGTTTTAAGATGCATGTATAAAGTATGACGGCACCCGCGACTTTTTACGCTTGGACTTTTCAACAAAATATCCCCGAAAGCATTATGATCCTGTAACTTAAAGCAATGAGCTTTAATAATAAACCTTTGTTTTCAGTATATTAGATTGTCTCCTAATCATGGCTTCCTTGTCCTTGTAAATCTCGGTCTAGCTATGAATGAAAACTAACAAAATATACCATGCTTATAATTTGGTATGCCAGACGTGCGTTTTGTCTACACAAGACCCATCATTTGCGCTTGAATCAATCACTTAGACGGCCAAATTGAACACGAGGATGATGAGCATTAAAAATTGAAAATTTTGAAAAGTTTGTGCCAAATACGACTGGGGCAATCAATACCAGTGTGTCGAAAAATCTTCTATAGTAGTGTTTCAAATCATTCAACATTTGGAAAAGGTAAATTTGCAGAAAATAAACTTATCAATGATATGTGTGTCAACAAAAAAGTGCTGACTACTGGGGTGGTGATACCCTTGGAAACGAAACTTCCTCCAGCAGCAGCATCGACCCAGTGGTTGCAAAAAATCCATCAAAGATACAAGATTTATTATTTAGTACGCCATACACGCGTTTCGACTAAACAAGGCTCATCAGAGATACTCGAATCAAACACTTGGAACGCCAAACCAAACACAAAATTGAAGAGCATTAAAAACTGAAAATTCCGAAAAGTTGTATCAAATACGGCTAAGACCATCTATGCTTTGGGGTAGAAAACCTTAGTGTTTCGAAAAATTAAAAAAATTATGATGAGCAAATTTACTGAAGAAGAACAATTCGAAGATTGTGGTTGAAAAATTCATATAAGACATCAGGCTCATAATTTAACTCGCTAGTCTTTACAAGACTTATATCGCTAGATAAAAGCGCAACGTCTATTTGTGCATCAAACATAAACAGAATGTATAAACGAAATATAAGGGATATAAGCCTGTCTCGCAAATTTTATTACTTTTACATGTTGTGTATTGTAAGACTATTGTTTATCTTTTCGTCGTTTTTCGTTTTGTTGGCTGGATTTATCGGTTTCTCTTCGGCTTATAAGTTTCGATTGTTCCTTTGGAATCTCCCGTCTCATTCCTTTTGTGAGATAGTTTTGTCAGACATTTTTGTTTGTTTATCTACTGGTTCCAAAGACGATTGCCATGTTTCATATCGTAGAGACACAACTAAAAAGATTAGCAGAATACATACAACCATTTAACGCTAAAAAAACATAAGTAGAAAGGCTCAAGGAAAAGACAAATGCTAGAACAATATTTGGACTTATAAGCTTACTAAGGTGCATGGCAATGAAGTAATAAGAAAAGTGAAAAAAATGCACACAACAATTTTATTTGAGCCTTTGCAAAAATTTGTAAAAGGAAATTTTAATTATATATTTATCAGGAAACTTTAGTTTTCTATGTTGTGTCTTGTGTACTATTATTTGTCTGTTTGTTTTTTTTTTTTTTTTTTTTTTAGCCATGGCTTTGTCAGTTTATTTTCGATTTATGAGTTTGACTGTCCCTCTGGTATCTTTCGCACCTCTTTTATAAGTAAAAGTAGTTTTTTTGGCATAAAAAATTGTTGTGAGATAATGCATTATATACATAAAACTTTTTATATCACGATGCGCATACACATTTTTTTTTAAGTTTTGAAGATTATCTGTATACCAACATTAGTTAGAATCAATATATAACACAAAGATACACGAATGAGTCGGGTATTTGTAATAATAAAAATGTAGGAACTGCGGATTCACCAAGAGCACACAGTTCACCTTCGGTATTTGAGCGTTGCTCGTGTTGTTCAATCTTCTGTATTCTGTGAAATGGTTTGTGGATTGTTGTGGTCTTTTCATCAATTTTTTTTTTAATTTCAATGGTTTTGTTTGTCTTTCGTTTTACTTGACGTTTCTGATTGCCTTCTTGGTTTCTTCTCTCCATTTTTATCAATCTATTGATGCAAGGATAGTGCTGACACTGTGTTACAGCTAATTAGAACCAACATCAAAGTAAAAATGCCTAAACTCTTATGAAATCAATGGAAATGTTCTACAACTACTATTAATAACCGACCATCGTGTATACTGACATCATGAACATCGAGGTAAATTATAATCTTAAAGACCTAAAGTCATGTTTAAGTTGAATATATGGTATGTCATCACTCTAAAGGTTTATATAGATAAGATAAGCCAAGCTTTATATATATAAATCAAGAGTTTCCCATATTCTCTTATTCGAATTTAGTTTAACAAGCAAGATGAAGCTTTTAGTTTCTGTTTCCATCGCTTTGGTTGCTATAGGTATTGTTAATTATTTTCTTTACCTTAATTGGTCAATATTTGGGGGTAGGGTTTGAAATTTTGAAACCATTGTATATGTAGCATTTATATTTACAATTGATTTACAATTTGTGAAATAGGTACATACGTGTAAACAAATAATATATGTAAAAAGCGGCGAAAAATGTGTATTTTTAAACTACAAATTGCGATTTATCGAAAATCAGTCCACAGAGTTTTGTTTATAATTGTATTTATTGCTGTACCTATTTCCAGTTTTTACGATATGGAATTATTAAGGGTCACCGAATTCGTTTTGCTGTTAAAAACATTTAGGTATTAATGCATGGAAAAAAAAGTGATTTTGCGGGTGACGACTGATTCTGGCAGTACAACTAAGTTGCTTTTTCAGTAGGCATACTGGCATAAAAATACAAATGATTTACCCACAAGAGCCATTGGGTAAAATATGAAGTTTTAAGGTATTCATTCCTTTTATCTTAAAATTCTGTTCAGATAACGTATGCGTTATAAAAATCGGGAGAGGAAGTACTAAGGAAAATGAAAGGTTGACAGATAAAAACAATGAAAGACCTCCCATGAACCTTTTTTGTGAACTATAGGAAAATTATATTACATAGAGCAACACCGTCATCCCTTCCCCACCCTCCAGGGTCCAGTTCGTCATCTCTTAGTTAAATTTTAACCAATAGGGGTTAAATATCGTAATCCTTTGTTAAATTTAACCCGAGGTCATTTTCTGTTGTTCATCCTGTGGTTAAATTTAGCCCTTCGATAAATCCTTGGTTAAATGATTCAGATTTAACATTGCTTCGGACCTCGGTTAAATTTTAACCAAGGAACAGTGTTACCTAAAAGTACGATTACCTGTTTATAACTAGACTGGAAAAGTTTGATACAACATATTCTTCGTTTTTTCGACCATTAGTAATGAAAAACTGATTATTACATTTTACAGTCATTCCCCTTATTGCGACGAGGTTTACGTTCATAGACTTTTTAGTGTCTACCTGAAACCATTTTCGAATCAACATTTTTTTATTCTGTCATCATCTATGTCAATAAACAAATTGATGCAGTAAAATTAAACACCTTTTAGTAAGATAATGTAATTATTTATTATAATCAAATATAATTCTACTATCAACGCTTTCTTTTCAAACAAAAGGTGCTCTCTGTCACGTCCGCGTTGTTGTTGTACTATTTAATGAACTTCGCGGACGCTGAAAAGCTTATTGTTGTTATTAAAAATCATATTTATTTACCAAACAGTTTTCTAGGACCGGAGAAAAGTGTTGATAATTCTTTATTTTGATAAAAATGAAGATTCAATGGAAATTTAACCATAGGTTTTGTAACTAAAGGTTAAAAAGAAGTTGAACAACACAATTTAACCCTTATAATATAGTTACGTAACTCTCAGTTAAAAGATTGAACCCTGGGTTATATTTAACCAAGAGATGAACAATCGGGTCCTGGTACATTTGCATTCAACTCACCCTTAGTTATGACCTCAAAATTGAAAAAATTGAAAAAAAACTGCAGTTACTGAACTCTCCTAGATATGCTTGTTCAGTTGTTGAAACATTACTTATGGCGCAGTACAACATTCTTTTTTCAGTCTATGTATGGGCGGAAAATTGTCACCATCCAAGTGACTGTAAGCTTGAACTATGTGCTGCCAATGTGTCTCATGTAGCTTGTCATCATGGTGTTTGCACATGTGACCCTGAGCGTATGACAAGTGAGTAGTGATGCGCATATAATTTGAACAAATCACATGACATGTTTATAGAACGACTGACAAATCACATGACATGTTTATCGGACGACTGACAAATCACATGACATGTTTATCGAACGACTGACAGTCAAAATAAAGAAGACATACAGTTAGTTAGTGAAAATTATATTTTAAATGCTAACTAACTGTTAGAAATGCTAGTTGATAAAAAAAAACATTCAACGTATTCCGTCAATATTAATGATTCCACACTTTATCCGTTCTCACTATTGAAAATAAACAAATATGCCTATGTTTTTCCAATCAACAATTTATCAGCTGTATGCGCATAACATTTTGTCTCAATTTTTAGTTGACCAAGAAACCACTTGATAACGGAATCGTGAAATGAATAACTGCTTTTTTTATAGAAAATAGATATAAATATGAATAATGGGAGATGTAGGGTAAACATCAATGAGTTAATGAGACAGCAACCAAACAACTGAAATATCCTAAAGGCTTTTAATTTTTTTAGAGGGAAATTTAGTTAATTTTAACGAAGAAATATTCTACATATTTGAATAATATACCAGTTTTAAATAATGAAAATAATTTATTTCCAATCAGGTGACGATGATAACGAAGGATCACAGCCGGTGAAAATGTGAATCCACACATTTAAAAGTAACCTCATAGCCTTAAATCAATATGTACTTTAAAGCCAAGTACACCAGTTTTGAAAATTAAAGGCACTTCTGACTACTCAGGAAAATATGTATATGTTTATAATATTCATGAATACTTTTATTATGTTTTACCTGAATGTCTATAGTGATTAATGTAAGTGTTTTCATTTCAGCATGTACTTCAATGCAAGACTGCCAAAATACTATCCATTGCAGAGACAACCGTCACCATATCCATTGTATCGATGGTCATTGTGATTGCCTTCCCGACCGTCCACCAATGGGAGGACAAAACTGACCACATTAAATATTCATTGTATCGATGGTATTTTGATTGTTTCTCCGACTGACCACCAATGGCTAGACAATACTAAACACAATAATTTTTTTTTTTTTAATCTTGCTTCGTTTGCTTATTTCATTTTGTTGCAATTTTCCTACTGACAAAACTATTTCGAAGTGTTAAAATTTATAGGTAATTTTCATTGTTTGTTTTACATTTTGTATCCATTTTCTCTGTAGAAAATGCACATTTCATCCTTTAAGAGCAGAATGTATGTTACTTGTTTGACAATAATTATTTTTCTAATTACCGACCTTGATTCAATTCTTAAAAAAAATACCTAGGGAGGTCAAACTGTTTCCCTGCCTATACAAACCTTATGGAAAGAGAATTTAATTATCTTGGTGTTCGTTAGCGTTTGTAAATATTCATTGCAAAATCCTTTATTTTGCAATTCCATTATTACCATTAATGTATAACACACTAATGAGATCTACATTTATTTAGTTCAACTAGTTGTATAAATGTTTGTGTTATTTCATTTTATTTTATTATCTTTATTTGATTTTCTGTTTTTTCAATGGCAAGGCTATTTAATTGAACAGAATTATCGTTAGATCCAGTACTATAGACCATGCTTGTGCCACTTATTTCTTAAAGGCAGGGATACAGTTTGTTCAACCTACATGTAGGTAGTATTTACCTTTTCAAAATTGGAGAAAGATTTGGTATTTTGAAAATGAATTATGAATTGTCGGAACTACAATCCTGTCCCTTTCCCCGAATGTGACCTACCGAATTAGACTTATCACCGGGTTTGAACTTGCATGAGAACAATACGGGTGCCACATGCGGGTCAGGATCTGCTCACCTTCCGGAGCACCTGAGATCACCCCAGTTTTTGGTGGGGTTCTTGTTGCTCAGTCTTTAGTTTTCTAAGTTATGTTTTGTGTACTGTTGTTTGTTTGTCTTTTTCATTTTTAGCCATGGCGTTGTCAGTTTATTTTCGACTTATGATGCGACATAAAAAGAATAATTTTACAGCACATAGAAAAATGAGATGTTGCTTCCGGGTTTTAAATTTAAGCTTTTTGGAGGTAAAGAGAGTAAGCGTAACTCAAACATGCTGAAATTGAAATATTCAAAAAATTATGATCGAAATAAAGGAAAGTCAAACTTTGATGTTTGAACAAAGCGGTATAACTCAAGGAACGTTCATTTATATACAATGCACCACGCATGGCGTTTAAGATAAATAAGAAGATTTGGTATGAGTGCCAATAAGACAACTCTCCATCCAAGTCACAATGTATAAAAAGTTAACAATTATAGGTCAAAGTACGGCCTTCAACACGGAGACTTGGCTCACACCGAACAGCAAGCTATAAAGGGCCCCAAAATGACTAGTGTAAAACAATTCAAACAGGAAAACCAACGGTCTAATCTATATAAAAAATGAGAAAAGAGAAACACCTATGAACCACACTAATAAACGAAGAGTATATATATATATATTTCGAGGATCATTGAACATAGCCGGGAAATGTGATAGTCCGAGCGAGGCACAATGTTCTATGGACACGTATTCTTGTACATATTATATACATCTTGAGTGTAAAAAATACAATATACGTAAAAGAGATACTGTGCGTTGGCCTCTTGAGTCTTTATTTTGGTTTCTGGATTGCTGTCTCATTGATGTTTATCCTCTATTTTCTTTTTAATAATTCAGAGTGCACTCACAAATTGACTAACCTCTTAAATGCAGTTATTAATAACGATTTGAGGTTATTTCTACAAACGAATGACCAGTGCTAGCTACATTCACTTTCACTTGTATACTTTTAAAACAATTAATTGCTATAGTGTTGTGGCACCTGCGATCACACTTGGGTTTTTTGGTGAGATGCGTGTTGCTCAATATATATTTTTACGGATTGTTTTGTAGACAGTTATTTGTCTGTTTCCTCTATTTGCCATTATTCATAAACTTTGATTCTTCACTTTTGTATCTTCAAACTGTCTTTTGTTAGACGCAATAGGTGAACAAATTATCTCAAGTGATATTAATTCCAAAAATTTGACTGAATAGCAGTTAAATATATTTCACAATTAAAAAAGACCTAGTTATTATTCGTCGATGCACCAAATGATTACGGAGCTTCAGCATACAAATACATTAGTTGTTAGTTCTTAGATGCTTGGATTGTACTGAACACTCTTCAACTGCAAACATATGGCTTTTAGGAATTTGGTCCTCAATACTCTTCCACTTCGTACTTTATTTGGCCTTTTTAACTTTTTTGGATTCGAGCGTCACTGATGAGTCTTTTGTAGACGAAACGCGCGTCTGGCGTAATTACAAAATTTAATCTTGGTATCTATGATGAGTTTATGGCACTACATATACGTCGTTGCATTGCTCATTGATGTCTCCACAGTTGATCGTCATAATCACAAGTTTTGAAGAATTGAATGCTTCCTTTCGTAGTTATATTTAGGTGTAAAAGCGTTGGCAGAAACACAATGTGTGTGAAGCGCGGAACGCTTTTATAATAGATATAAGAAGATGTGGTATGAGTGCCAATGAGACAACTCTCCATCCAAGTCAAAATTTATAAATGTAAACCATTATAGGTCAAAGTACGGTCTTCAACACGGAGCCTAGGCTCACACCGAACAGTAAGCTATAAAGGGCCCCAAAAATTACTAGTGTAAAACCATTCAAACGGGAAAACCAACGGTCTAATCTATATAAAAACGAGAAACGAGAAACACTTATGAACCACATCAACAAACGACAACTACTGAACATCAGATTCCTGACTTAGGACAGGTGCAAACAAATGCAGCGGGTTTAAACGTTTTAGTGGTACCAAACCTTCACCCTTTTTCTGAAACAATAGTGTAACATCACAACATAGAAAGACACATAACCCTATTAAACACGAAAATTACGAGTTTAATGAAGGTCTTCGTTTGTTTCTTTAAAAATATTCTTATGCTTTGTGTTATCATTGTCACAGAGAGCACGTGCACTCTTCAATGTTGCATTTTATTGGGACATAAAACAACGTTTTCAAACAACACGAGATTGACGGAGCCTCATACAACATATATAAAATGTAATTATTTACAATAAGTTTAATAGATACGTTTTTTTTTTTTTTTTTTAAGTTATACGATATGGGCGCTGGTCTGTGTATAAATAGAGGGCCGTATGTAACATCGACACATTTCTTCTTATAAATATGTGCTGTTGGGTTGCTGTCCAATTGACGTTTACGCTATTCTCCTTCTGTTTATATTGAAGTTTATTTACAAATTGAAAAAGATAACGCAGATGGGTAAACTTCATTTCAGTTTAATTTTTACGTTGTTAGAACTTTCTATGGTACTAACAAAGCGCGATAACTGAATGTTTATGTAGCAACAAGAACGTGTACACTATTTGTAATCTATATCAATTGTGCCGACTTGAACCATGTGTCATTCTTATTATATCATAATACATGGGGGGGGGGCATTTATTTTGTAGTATTGTTGGTCAGATTTTACCTACAAAAATAGTCCCTATTACAGTACTTTCTTAAATGTGAAAGCAATATGACCGGATTCATCTGCTGTATGTTAGCTATTTTAATGTACCTGTATTAGGTGAAAGTAATCTTACATATAAGGACAATTCAAGATTCTTAACATACAGTGCATGTATACACGAAACAATGCATATTAAAATGAATTGGACATCTCAGGAAGAAAAATGGACAACAATAACTTATGTTTTAATGTCATATTTTCAACTTAAAAGATGATTTCATCTGTATCAAGAAATTAACCATGACAATGACTCTGATATGATTAATCCATTTCAAAGACACAAACCTCAATTTGAGATCCTCTTTATGAAAGCATTTTGACCCATCGTAGCTTTAGGAAGTAGCCAAAAATTATTATAAAAATTATTATCTGATTCATTTCTTTTTATCAAATGACGGCGGATATGTTCAAATTAACAGTGCCGCAGTCCCGTCCTCTTTTTATCGAATGTGACCTTCCAAATTAGACTAATCACCGGGTGGTTTGTACTAACATAAGCAAAAAGATTGGTGACACATATGGAGCAGGATATGCTTACCCTTCGGGAGCACCGGAGATCACCTGTTTTGGTGGAGTTCCAGTTGCTTGGTCTTTTAGTTTTCTACGGTGTGATTTGTGTACTGTTGTTTGTCTTTTCGTAGTTTTTCATCTTTTGCCATGGCATTGTCAGTTTGTTTTCGACTTATGAGTTTGAATATCCCTTTGGCGTCATTCGCTTCTCTTGTATCCCAATTGATCGGGTCACACTTATAGCATGTATTTTTGGATACTTTTAAATGGGAACAGATATTGAACCTCCTGTGGAGAATCAAGAATCGAACCAAATAAAAAAATGTCCAATAAACTATATCTTGGATTTTTTTTTTTTTTTTTTTTATTTTTTGGGAGGGGGCTGCTGGGTTCATGTAACATCAACAGTTATCTATAAGCAAAGAAAGACAATACAAGAACGAAACAAATAAGTGTAACAGATATACTGATAAATTACTTTTTGACAATACAGCAGAAGTTCCAAAAATAATGGCATACATTCCGAAAGGTAAGCATATTAGTGCATTTCATTCCACACCCAGAATATTAATCAGTGGCGGGACCGGTAATGAGTCATATTCCGGGAGGTTCAAAAAGGTTAAATGTGAAGAGCTTATAGCAATTGACATACTCACTTGATAATAGCCAAGGGGACTGACCAAATGATAATTATCAATATGGCGTAATTTTAGTTGGTGTATGACGGAATTAGTTCACGTTTACCTACTGTACAACATGCCGGCAAAGTTCTAGAAATTGAGCCAGTTTAAAATATATTTCGATTTAAAAAAAAGTTTTGTTACGTGAGGCAGTGGGCTAATATATCAAATAAACTTAGTGTGAATAGTTGTAACAGTCTTTACACGTAGAATCCTATCTTTTAGAGAAAAATAATTAAAATAAATGTTTCGCCGAATTTTCCAGGATTTTTATAAGACTTGACAAGTTGTTGTTGAAAGATAGTAAATGTGTAGAAGTCTTTGTTTGTTCCTTCTTGTAGGGTGTACATTTCTCAGTTTGTTCAATATACGCGTGTTTGAAGTGATACTTAGGATTTCAATGACATTTTCATATTTTTTTACAGCAATGATATACATTCATAAATCGGTTAAAAGCTTTACGAAATATTATCACACATGAAGAGACATTTTCCAGATTTACTGAAGCTTAATTCCAGCTGCGGGAATCCGATAAAAAATGTATTTCACACCAAGCTAACAAGTTTGGAAATCGTCCTTGAATATTTTGTATTGTTATATAAACTTATTGGTCAAGGTTATGATTAAACTGTTCATCAATAATACGTCTGGTATTTTGGGGGATGGACACGAATTACCTTATTCATAAATTCGCTAATTATACGTTGAAGCAAGACTAAGATCTGCAATGAAGTTCTTATACAATTGTGTTTTCGTGTACTGTTCATGACGTCACTGTATGAAATCTTCGATCAAGTCATGCCACATATCCTACCGTAGTCTATGGTGGCCGGTTAAAGCCATTTCGCGTTTTCGCGTTTTCGCGTTTTCGCCTTTCATATTCTAGAGGGCGAAAACGCGAAATCGCAAAGTCGAAAACGCGAAAACGCGAAGTCGAAAACGCGAAATCGATTTCGCGTTTTCGACTTCGTGTTTTCGCGTTTTCGACTTCGCCTTTTCGCGTTTTCGCGTTTTCGACTTCGCCTTTTCGCGTTTTCGACTTCGCGTTTTCGCGTTTCGCGATTTAGAATATGAAAGGCGAATAAACGCGAAAACGCGAAAACGCGAAAACGCGAAATGGCCTTAACCGGTCACCATAGTAGTCTATAATCGGTCATAATGTCGGTTCGTTCGGATTTTGTTATTGTACTTATTACACGGGAAAACTCCGCATTGACGTCACTATGCTAATACCAGTGTATAAAATTAGTGCAGAATACATTTTTTGTACACTTCATAATAAAATGATATTTCTATAGATATGTTTTCATTACTATTCTTAAGTATTGTACAAAAATGCAGATTTTCTAATGGCCATTTCAAACCTGACTTCCGAATGCCGAAAAACATTTCAGAACTACAGAAAACCCCTCTTCCGGCCTCCATTGCTTTGTTTACATTCCATTAAGCGTCATCAATCTTATGGCAGACAAAACAGTCCAAGCAAATCGTATTTTTAAGAATTTCAAAATGACAAGCACCTTACGTCATTAAGCGATTTTCCCGCGAAAAAGCATCCAAAATGAAAGAAAATCTTTGGGAAACAAACGATGAACACAATTTTTCAGTGCACATGTACATGTCATATTTTTGTTCAGGAGTAGGTTAAAAAAAACAATTTAAATATTTTTTAGTATTTTAATTGAAAAAAAACTGTTTTATACACATCCTGTCTGTCTTTTTATTTAAATTTAATTAATATAAACCAAGTTGAGTTGACCAGTGGCGGATCCAGAGGGGCGTAGAGGGCGTACGCCCCTCCCCTTTGCTTGGACTTTTTTTTTCTTTTGTAAAATGATTAATCAGACTAGACTTCGTGAATTTTGCCATTTCCAGTGTATTTAATTTTTATGCGACAATCCTTTACTTATAAAGATATTTTTCGCTGGTATTTACTGATTATGTCAAAGTCATGTGATTCGCTATGGTGGAGTTGACCAGTGCGTCAAAAAAACGTCACTCAGTCATTTTGAAATTCAAATTACAGTAACACATTGCTTAGGCTGAGGGTGACAACCATGATACCTTCTAAGCGACAAAGTATTGAGCAAGAACGTATTGACTTCTATTTCACAATTCAACCAAACAGAAAGTAATACTCTATTACACTCTCATGAAAAAAAATCCACAGCAATATTATTTACCTACGAAAACATGTTTAACCCCAAACGCCCCAGCCTATTTAAAAATAACATAATAGCTGAATAATGATCCCCAGTCAGTATATAAGCTCTAGATAGATTTAAAGTCTAAGGTACGAACCATTTGATTTGAGGAGGCAGTCTAAGGTATTTGAGAGAAAAAAATCTGACTCTGATTTTTGCATTAAATAAAAATTCTGGCCGTATCTGGATTGAAAACAATAATCTTGTCCACTTTTTTGCTATTAGAAACGAAAATTTCAAACAGAATTATTTAGCATTAAATGAACATGATGAATAAAAAACGGGCGTATTTTTTTAGGCCGGGGTTTGCATGTCTGACCGGAATGTCTGTTTCTTCAAGGCCAGACTGCAACCTGACTGCTGAGTGTGGCCTTTATGTCTTCATTTGTCGACCGTCATTCATAAATTCGTTGTCATTTCAGACTCATTCGTAGCCTTTGGTTGATTTGGAACCCCACACCTCCCTTGATTTTGTTGGGTGAAACATATCAACCAAACATTTGGATAAAAATTGCTTGTTTGACTTTTTAACTCGTGTCGGTCGTATTGTAAATTTCATCGAATAGCCCGGCGTATTTCTTGTTTACAACAAGAAATCTGTGAGGTTATGCTTACTTAACATACAACAAACGAGAATTTTCCATGTCTATTTTTTACTGACAAGTCCCACATCAAATATATCAGTACATAGCTTTGGATCCATACTATCATTTTATGATAGACAATCAATAGGGAGAATACAGCATAAAAA
The DNA here is from genome assembly GCA_017311375.1 of Mytilus coruscus. Taxonomy (NCBI): domain Eukaryota; kingdom Metazoa; phylum Mollusca; class Bivalvia; order Mytilida; family Mytilidae; genus Mytilus; species Mytilus coruscus. The sequence goes on along the minus strand of CM029606.1, from coordinate 27,870,835 downwards.
TGTCCAACCCTTACACTTTACAGCAACTATAGAATATACATGCCCCACGCCAGGAACCGTTTAAAAAGTGCATTTTACACTTATTTTATGTTTTTTAGCCCAAAAAAGGTCAAAAATTTATATACTTGATTTGAAACATTTAAAATTTTTGTATATCTATATACTTCTAAATGAATAGTATGTATTGTCTAATTTTTCCTGATAAAAAACTAATCATCTATTGCTTTAAACTAAGATGGTATGGTAAGTGTGTAGTATTAACATTCATATATGTACCTTATCATTAGCTCTTCAATGCATCTTTCATTTGAAACCACAACAGAACTGATTCTGCTACATATACTAATAAAATTATTTTCTTGTTAAGTACCTACTGTTGATGTCATGGGTTACACTTCTTGATATTTCTGCACCAAGTTCTCTTTTTATGAGTATTGTTTTATTAACATTTATTATTAAGAAGAAGAAGAAGCTTAAAGTAGAAGTACCCATGGTAAGTCTAAGAAAGTGTTGATTATTATGTGTAATATATATTTTTATGGGGAGAATTTTGTTCTATACTGGTATATCAACATGCTTTCCAATCTCAGTACTTTATATATTTAATAAAAAAATTGGTTCAATATACACAGATCAATATTCTGACCATATTAAAGTGAAAATTCATAAAAAAAAAAATCCATGGATGTCAAATTTCATTAGAAATAATGAGGTTTCCTGTTAAATAAACACCCAATTCATTGAAAACAATTTCAAAGCAATATCATACAAACAAGTAATGTAATTGCCTTAGAGCAATTTGATTGGACATCACGATTCACTGTGTCACGTGGTTTTGGCGCCATTAGAATTTGAAGGTAAACAAACGGGGTCAGCTGCTTCAGTTTGTAACAACACCGTACATTCAGTGACTGAGAAACAATTATGAGTAACCAAGCTTGACAATACACGGTAATTAAAAAATAAAGCTAAGTCTACAGAAAAATAAAAAAAAAATGTCCTTAAGTGAACGGAGTACCATAATTACGGGATACTAGTATTTTAATTTGAATATTATAGAATGGCATGATATCATATCAGCAGGTTATTATGTACGTCCTTTAAGTTTGTGTTCAGTAACTGCGAGCAATTTTCGATAGAGCATCGTAATGTTTATTTTCATTTTGTTTCTATTTCTGTGTTTTCATCAATTGTACTTTTATTTTAAAGCTAATATCTTTTCAGGTAATGATGTCTATTCTTCTATCCCAACTTTTGCTAGACAACTAATCGAAACATGAAAGGGACAGTTTGAGATTTAACAAAAGACTAGTTTAACAACACCACATATTCTTGTGTCTGTCCCAAATGAGGAACCTCGCCAGTGATTTTCTATGTCATATCTAAATGTTTATTGCTGTTATTGTTTTTTGTAACATTTAAGACTCGGAGCAATGTATAGCTTGACGTTGTACAGACGTCTTTCTTTATTTGAGGATTTTGTATTGATCTCTAAATGTCTTTTTGTTATTTATGTCGTCGGGGTGCTGTTTCATTGGCGTGTGCCAACAATTTCTTCGGTCATATTAAATTTGTTTTTTCAGTGTCGTCTTCATCTTAATTTGAACGTATTAGTTTTAGACATTTTATTTCTACTGGCAACACAGTTTTTCTATGTTTTATTTGGGTTGCTCTCTCATTGGCGTGTGCTCAATTCCTCCTTTTGTTATATTTGTTCTTTTCAAGTTCCGTTTGGTCTTTGGGTTTCGACATTTCCCTTTCATTTCCAACAGAGTTCTCGTTCTTTACTTGCATTTGCCTTTTTATTACCCAAAGCAACTGGATTAAACAGGTTAGGTAAATAATAAATATTGAACAAAAACTTGCAAAATGGTGATGAACTGAAAATCCCTTTATGTCAATATGTCTAATGGGCCTCAAACTGAAAAACTCGTGTTGGTCAATATTCCGAATGGGCTCCTACGTGAGCAACACATTTACGACTTGAAAACAAAGTAATTACTCCGCCATGACATTGGACTAAATTTGTTTCTATTGTACAAAATTGACCGTGGTTACCGTTATTGCTATTCTAAACACATTTTCAGAGGATCATATATATATATAAGCTGTACAAGGTTCGCAATTATAAAACGGATTGCAAAGCTGAGTGTTTTCACTCGAGATTGTTAAATTGTGGAAAAAAAAATTCTAAGATGGTGCCATACTCCAATAATTAAAAAAAACATAACATATAAAAATCTCTCAGCTTCACACATATCCAAATAAACAATCTGCACAAACGATTTGAAGGAATTGTTATTATTACTAGTACTTATACCTAGAAAGAATTGCATATATTGACCCAATTGGACTCCACGCTGACACAATTTATTTTCTTTTGCGTCAGTGTTGCTTTCTCATTTATGCACACTCCAACATCTCTTTAGTGCATGTTGATTTCTATATATATTCCAATTTGAGGTTGTTACTTAACAAAAACACATTAACGTTTTAGAGGCTTCAGAGTAAATTGCTATGTAAGATTTACATACGCAAAGCGTTATATTTCGACAACTATTCCGTTCTTTTTTTCTGATTTTCTTTCGACTGTATATTGGGGTTTTTTATGCAATTTCAAATATTCGATCGAATGAAATGGAAAACAACAGGTACTATGCATATTTATGTCCTTTTGAATCCATTCTTCCGCTAAGTAATAACATTGAATTGGAAAAAAAAGAATGGTACCAATGTTTATAGTGATCAATTCTTTAATGAGTTATTGTATATTGTTTTGTTCTAAATTATCAATCCATACTTTTAAAAGATAGGTTACTTTTGTATATTTGCAAAATAGGAAAAGATTTTTTAAAGATTTGTTACAGTAGACTTTCATAAATAAATCAGCTTGTTTCGATATATTATTTTAAAAAGCTTTGCGTGAATACCTTAATTATAAAGTTACATGATATTCCTTACACGACAGTTGTTTTGTTTACGTGCATTGTGCTGATATTTGAAAATGAAATATAATTATGTTCAAAGTTTTGCACTAAATCATTTCATAAACTAAATATGGTTAAATGTTATATATAAACCAATACTGATTAACCTTTTTTTTTTTTTTTTTTTTTTTTTTTTAAGAAGATATGCTCTGACTTAGAGGAAAACGATTTATTTCTACACAAATTGACTATGAGAAAATTCATGTTCAAACACTGTATGGGACAGGGTCTTCGCACCCTTCCTAAGAACCTAAAATTCATTCCCTCCTGTTTTTGGTTTTGGTTTTTGTTTTTTTTTTTTTGTTAGGATTCAAATTTTAGTTTTCTATGAAGCATTTTATGGACAGATATATATATATATATGTGTCTGATCGTCCATTTGTTCATTGTGTTGTCTCTCTCTCTCTCTCTCTCTCTCTCTCTCTCTCTCTCTCTCTCTCTCTCTCTCTCTCTCTCTCAATCTTGTTGTTTGAAATCACTACATATAGATGAGAGGAAAACAAGTCATACCATGCTGTATCAATTCACGACAAAACAATCCCTACATGCACAGGTCAAGTTTAAAACAAAGGAAGAACGCTTTTATTGCTGTTTTTCATCTCAAAGTTACATCGAAGCCTCAACATTCAGCAAAACCTAACACTTCACTGCTCATTCAAGACGACCCCTAACACAAGTTTCAGAGGAATTCTTTGCAAGAAGTATTATATGTCGATAACACTACATCTGTGCAATAAAGATTAAAAATAATAAAGATACGGCTTTCAACAATGAGTAAAACCCATACTGCATAGAAAGCTATAAAAGGCCATGAAATGAAAAATGTAAAAAAGCTGGAACGAGAAGACTAAGAAAATAATTGTCGGGTTATATCTGGGACATTATATATTGTTAGTATACTAGTCCCAGGTTATACAAACAGTTCATATGCTATAACGAGTAAAGAATTATAAAAATAGTGTCCTAATTTGCAAGATGGGCATATCGGCAAATCAGGGGCAGTCCTGATCAAATGCCCATAGACTCGTATAGTCTAATCTAATAGGTATACTTACATAGACAGTGCTTAGCCGTGACATGGGAGTAAATGGCCGTTTGCATAAATATTAGTATACGTTATGCTTAGTATGCAAGAGGGTCGTAAAACCTCATCAACGAGCATACGACTTACCACAAATTTGCATATATTATTACCAAAAAGAGTTATGGCAATACAAGTTATACGAACTTCACTCTATAACTTCGTACTTTATTTGCCTTTTTTACTTTTTTTATCCGAGCGTCACTGAAGAGTACACGCGTCTGGCATACACAATTTTGATCCTGGTATCTATGGTAAGTTTATTCACCCTCTTTCACAGATAACTCCTATCTTTGTATAAACTAGCAAAACAGAGACCCCCGTAAAAGAGGTGTAAATCGGACTTAACACATGCTCACATGATCACAGATATTTAAGCATGCATCATTGGTCGTCGTGATTGATTACTTTCAGGTTTTCGGATGATATTAAAGGTCACTTGTAAAGGGGTACTATCTTTTTGTTTTTGTCTTTACGTATCATATTGGTTTTGCTTATTTATCTTGTGTTATAATTATTTGTTATCCTTCAATTGTTTTATTAACTGAAATCTTTGAGTAGACACTCATTCGGCCTTCTGCTTTCGTTTATCCGTTGGACTTTGATCAATAAAAGTTCATTGAAGAATTGCCATCTATTTTTAAACAAATAAATTATTAAATACTTCCATTTGCACAATTTGATATAAAAACAAGAAATGACAAAAGAAATTGTCATGGCAAGATGATTTGATGATATGTGAAAATTGCTTAAAAACTTATATCACAGATTGCTTCAATTCATTAAATTGAAATAAAAACTACTATGTAACACTCCCTTCTATAGAATCTGAATCCATTGCCGAATTAACTTCTATAACCCATTTTTTAATCCAATCCTCTTTCTCATGTCCCATTAGTTCATTATCACGAATATATTTTTTCACATCTGTATATGCATATGAATCGTTCACATCCCTCCATGTCCGCCATGTTTGTTCGGATGGAGATCTTTCTACTTCCGTTCTACCAGAATCATCCTGAATCATATCTTCATGCAAACTTTTATTACGTCCCTTTTCTTCTAAGCTCGATTTTTTACCGTGTGTGCTACTATGTTTCGGACTAAATACCGTAGGCAGTTCATCAACATTTATAAGCGGTTTGTTTGCTTTTTTCTTATCGGCATCATATTGGTCATCGATTTCCTTGTGAAGTTTCTCAATCTTATGATTGATCATTTCTTGTTCATGCCACTTCCGAAACTGTTCAATTTTCTTCCGAATGGAAAAATTTTCATCTCCTTTCGGTTTTTTAATTTCCCTATATCTATTCCTATCGAGTCGCTCTACTAATCCAATTTTATTAGTGTTTAGTAAAAGGTTAGGATTTCTGTCACTTTCGTAACTTTGTTGAAGATTTAAATTTTTATTTCTACTAGTTTGTCGTCTGTCTGTTTTTGCTTTCCTGTCAGTTCTCTCAATATAAGGTGAAGTTGCATGTTTATTTTCGGACATGAACGAATTGTCTTTCGTTATCCTTTGGACTTCTACAATATTGCCGTTTGACAATTGGGAAATACGAGTTAACTCTTTAGCAGGATTAATATTTGGCACAGGTGATATGTTCTCAACCTTATGACTATAATTACTGTGCATAACATAAGGTGTCGTGACGTCATTAACACGGCTGAAGTTATGTCCATTAACCAACGCCACATCGTTATCATCGTGGTGTGTGTTAAAGCTTGTCTGAGTGTCTTTTCGCATCTGAGATTGAGCAATTGGCGGGAAAAGTGAATATTCATGCCTTTTTTGTCTTGCACGTTTTTTCATCAACAATTTGGTCTTTCCTTTCGGATTATGACTTTCTAGTGCCTCCTTCATAAATGAATCACTTTTATCCTGTCGATGTGAAGGAGAAAATGTTCCGTCCTCGCCCGCTAGGGTGTACTTTAACATTGTCTTTTGAACTGTTCAGTAAGTATAAACTTCCTTCGAAATACGAAACAGAGTTGTTATTGTCAAAATTCCAGCGGTTTTGGTCCAATAACAAGGCAAAACACTCAGATGATTTCATTTTGTGGTATCATGGTATCTGAAGTAAACAAATCAACACATTTTACTTTTCTAAAATATCATGGCAATAAAGATATAATGATAAAAACATTAAATAATTATGATAGGAACTCTGTCTACTTAAACATATATTGAATGCAACAGTAACCTACCTTCTAACTTAATTTCGTATGTATCCTTTTCATACTTTTGAATGTTTGGAACATGTTATGAATATAGTGATAATGCTTTAGTTATTATGTTAATATAGAAGTGATATTAAAACCGGATGTGTGATCAACATGAATCAGATAGAAAAAAAAACATGTCAGAAGACGATATTTAACAGCACTTGGATATAAAGTTTGAAAAGTTTGAGAAGAGAAGGCATGATGACGCAAAATAAAGCACATGACTAACCCTTGTTTGGTTGTAGAGTTGCTGACTTTTGGTGCGATAATTATTTTTTGTAGTGATTGAGTCAAAATGACGCCAGTTCCAATTTGACATTTATCCTTAATGGTAAAAATCAATCTAGAAAGTCATTTAATATATTATATGATAGTAAGCTGTGATAATACACTGGTATATATTTTTTAAAGTTTTCTCTTACAAAAGGATACGATTATATATATATCATAAATATTTTTTGGCATAGTAAAAATTTTGAAAAATGAGACAGATGTAAAGGACAAACATCTAAGAATATGTTTATCATTTACCTTAACTTCTATATTTTATTTAATTACCACTTCTATATCATAATAATTTAATTTTGGATGTAAAACGTCTTCTAATTGGCTGAAAGTTTTTTGTCTATCAGCTCCTAGACGTATTTTTGTCATGCGACCGTGACGTCATCAACGTTTTTTTTTCATGATTTACTCCTTAAAATTGGAATTTAGAATTAAATTATGAGGAATGACTGTAATATTTTTTCTGTCTGTTCGAAATAACATCAAAAATATTTTTTCATAGACAGAAAAAATATTACTGTCATTCACTAAATAACCCCTTCACTGAAGGTTGACCTAAGACCGAGATTTAGTTGTTATTGTTGGTCATATTGCTCTTCACGTGTTTTGTTACTTTTAAAATATTATGGCTTGAGTGTTCCTGATGAAGGTAAACCTAGAAAAGCGATTAGGAGGCATACAATTTATAAAGTCTGCTTTTCATTCATTGTATCTTATTAATAATCTGTTGGTTAAAATTCGTATAATACGGCTAGTTGATTAAGCAGGAAAACATTTAATTTTCAAATTACCAACAATATAAAAATAAGAAGAGGTGGTATGATTGCCAATCTGACAACTCTTTACCAGAGCCCAAATGACGTCATACGGTTACTTGTGGAAATTTTGTATGCAGTTATGTCTCAAAGCTGTAGACAAAATACTAGACATACAACACTGTGTGCCACTGTTCCATTATCACTTTCAAAACATGAAAAACAATGTCAACCGGTCTTACAAATTATTATCCCGCTCCCCTTATTTGTATAGATAACAACTAGACTACGCACCCCTGGCTTAGGACCGTCACATTGGAGCTAAGCATGCAACGGGGTAAAACATGTAACCACTCAAGCTAAAAATAAATTAATTCTTGAACAGCTAAACTTCCGGAAAGCAGATGTTAGAATTGGAAAGTAGGTGATAGAATTAGAAAGCAGATATTAGAATTGGAAAGCAGATATTAGAATTGGAAAGCAGACGTTAGAATTGGAAAGCAGGTATTAGAATTGGAGAGCAGATGTTAGAATGGGAAAGCAGATGTTAGAATTGGAAAGCAGATATTAGAATTGGAAAGCAGATATTAGAATTGGAAAGCAGATGTTAGAATTGGAAAGTAGGTGATAGAATTAGAAAGCAGATATAAGAATTGGAAAGCAGATATAAGAATTGGAAAGCAGATGTTAGAATTGAAAAGCAGATGTTAGAATTGGAAAGCAGATGTTAGAATTGGAAAGCAAGTATTAGAATTGGAGAGCAGATGTTAGAATAGAAAAGCAGATGTTATAATTGGAAAGCAGATATTAGAATTGGAAAGCAGATATTAGAACTGGAAAGCAGATGTTAGAATTGGAAAGCAGATGTTAGAATTGGAAAGCAGATGTTAGAACTGGAAAGTAGATATTAGAATTGGAAAGCAGATGTTAGAACTGGAAAGCAGATATTAGAATTGGAAAGCAGATATTAGAATTGGAAAGCAGATGTTAGAACTGGAAAGCAGATATTAGAATTGGAAAGCAGATATTAGAATTGGAGAGCAGATGTTAGAATTGGAAAGCAGATGTTAGAATTAGAAAATATATACAGGAAAAGAATATTAATAAAAAGTGATGTGGATATACGTCAACCGCACAACAACTTAAATAAAACAAAAAATAATATCTATACTATAAATTGCTTACATCCACTTAATTTGAACTTTGGTGGATAGTTGTCTCATTGGCAATCATACCTCATCTCCTTGTTTTTGTATTGTTCACATATACCACAGTATTTTGAAGATGGCTTTCTCGAATCAGCGCTATTATGTTAACATTACTGTTCTTGCATATTATTATTACTATATAAGTCTGTTGTTTCGTTTACAAACAAAAACTAGATATTTGAAGAAAACAAAACAATTGGTTATTCTCCGAGTGGCTCAAAATAAAATTTCGGTTTATGACATTTTGACAACAGTTGATTAAATTACATGTAAATATGTTTTTTATCTCTCAATTTTTAAGGTATATGGCAGTTTATCAAGTCAAAAATGTCAAATTGAATTCTCTTTGGTTAAGCAAAACGGCGGTGTTCCAGTCCGTAGTTTATCGGTTAAACGTTTCACCTTATCAAGGAATATAAATATTAGCAAGTTCAATTATACTTCTTTTGAAGATTTTTTATTAGACAATATCGCTAAATCTGAAAATCTGACGTTTAAAGCTTCGAACATGCATATATTTGAAATACTACCCAATTCAAATCTGAAATCTTAAATGTATCTGCTGTGGTAAGTGGCAATTTTCTTTTAACAAGACACAAAAATGCAAAGTGTCCTGTTCCACGTGCCATTATAATTATGATCAAATAGCCTTCTGGGGAAACGTTAACGTAGGGATCTTCCGAAACACTATCTGTGCATTTGGATTTTGTGGACAAATACAATGTAGCATTGTGTGAGGTTTATTTTTCGTGCCGGAAGCAAACGGTTTAACCACTGGGCATATAGTATTGCAAATCTCACTTTCCTTTCGGTTTTTATTAATGTTTTTAGACATGAATACAGAAAAATGTTTTATGCAATATACCGGTGTATCATATATTCAAGTGACTTTTATATGTAGAGAGAATATTACAACTGTATTTTCATTTTAGTAAAAACCCTATAAGGAACGATTTTGAAGTCAAATCTGTTATGGTAATGAACGAAATTCCGTCATCAAATGTATAATAACACTTAGGTGTCTTGTGAAAAGCCGTTATCACTTATTCAATAGTTTTCTTCATACGGCTTATCAACATCAATAAATAAATTGCTAATAAGTAGGAGGTCGTGATAATTTTCAATTTACAAGTCTATTGCTGTATATTGTAAACCAACTTATTATTGCGAATACTTGAATTCGCGTTTTCGCCTTTCTTTCTGGCTTTCCGACGATTTATTTTTCGCGATTTGTTAACTTTGTTGATGATTTCGTATTAAAGAAGATGATATCTTGTAATATTCGCGACGATTTATATTCGCGATAATTTTCTACTCGCGAAAAAAATCGTTCGCGAAAATAAGTTGGTTTACAGTAATAGCATGTGGATGAATCTAAGAGTGACTAAAAAAGGAAATTTTTATTACAGATTATTTTTCATACGATAGTTCAAACCGTTATCAGTTCAGTTATAAGTTTTCAATATAATAAGACGTTTTGGTATGATTGCCAATGAAACAACTATCCGTGGCATTAGAGACTAAATGACGTAGAAGTAAACAACCATATGTGACCGTACGGCATTCAACAATGAGGAAATCCCATATCGTATAGTTAACTATAAAAAGACCCGAAATGATAATATCCAAACGAGAAAACCAACGGCCTGATTTATGTACAAAATAAAAAAAAATCAAATCAAAATATGATAGACAGCGACAAACGACCACAACTACAGGATTATGCGACTAATTTCACAATAAATCTGACGAGAGAAAATACTCGTAAGTCATGAATATTTCAGTATAACTTAAGATCAATTTTTTTCTTAAGATTTATTTGTGAAAAGAGCACCTGGCTTGGGACAGACACATGTAGTGTTTTGTAGACTGTTGTATGCCTTTTTGTTGTTTTTTTATGGTTTTGCTGGTTTCTCTTCGACTGAAGAATTTTGAATGTTTCTTTTGAATTCTTCCGCCTTTTTATTTTAAATCGAGCAGTCAACGATTGATTGAGTAAAACGTAAAACAGAATACAGAAATTACCAACGATATTGGACAGTTCAACTGACCACTCAAAACCCCAACACCCGATTCGTCATATTAAAGAGAAACAACATACAATGTAAGTATATTATAAAACAGAATTTCATACGCGACCCGTGACACGTGACGTGTGCTTTATTAAAATAACTTTCGTTGGGTAAGCTGGAGAGTAAAAGTTTAGAAAAATAAAATACAAAAACTTCCACGAACTTAAACCCAAATACCTAAACCATTCAAGACACCAACACCCAACTCGTCATATTATCGAGAAACAACATGCAATGTTAGTATATTATGAAACAGAATTTCATACGCGACCCGTGATCCGTGACACGTGACGTGTGCTTTTTTGAAATAATTTTCATTTTGGTACGCCGGAGAGCAAAAGTTTAGAAAGCCCAAAATACAAAAAACGTTCAGGAACATAAAATCCAAAAAAATAAACAGAACGCCCAAAACTGTTTAACAGTATCTTTCCCTGAGGAAGTTGTATCTAAGTTTGAAATTAATGCAATGTTACAAATTATGAACTGTAAATTTACAGACAAATGAACCATATTAGTCATGCCAACATCGAAAATAAAAAAATGTCCATAGATTTATGATTAATAAGTGAAAGAATGAGATGAATTATAAATAGCATGTCCAATATGGTTATTATCGGTTTAAATAAATAATATGTACCAAATTAATTACTGCTGATGGAATAAAATGCTAGCTTTCTATGATTTATATATCATTTATTTCATAAGTTATATGGCAGAAAATATGATGCCAATCAGCCAGACAGAACCTTGGGTTGAGGTCATTATAATGTTATTAACCTTAATGCGTACATTATTGGTGTTTGCATTTCTTTGGTTTATTGGTCTGTTTCCACAATGCAATCGTTAACGTTGCCATGTACTGGTTTTCTATTTAAATATTTGCTTCTGATCTCGAACTTAAGTGATGCTCGTTTAAGCATCATTTAGCTTTCAAATGTTTAGTTTTGAGAGTTGACGATGACGGGAATTCAAGAAAAAGCGCCTCGAACGCACGAAGTTTAAGAAGTGTTATGTTCATTTTAAAGCTTGGATTAGCCGATTATTGTTTTAAATGCACAACTCTTCACTCAAACTATCCGTTATAAAAAGACATTTCTAAGATCACAAACATTTGTATATACTTATGGACACTTTATTTTAGGTCTGTTGTCTATTTTATTGGAATTGCAAAGTGTGTAAGATGTACTTTTAGAAGGGAGAGAGTCACGCCTTAAAATCGTAATTTTAATCACACACTTATAATTCAGTTTTTATAATACTAGAACAAGTTTCACTTACATTTCATTGTAAATATATTCTTGAAGTAACCGTGTTCGTGTCCTGACCATTAGTAACCTCAGTGGCCATATGACCATAGTCATTAGGAGCCCCAATGAACAGTAGGAGCCTCAGTAGCCAACTTTAAATGTGTCCCTAAACCCTTAGAAGTTTCAGTGGCCGAGTGATTTGAATATGTCTTAACCATTAGTAGGCTCAATGGCGAAAGGGTTTAGATTATTAATTACAATGTAACTTACATGTACTAGCAGGTTCTATGATTGAGGTTAAAGTCTTGACAAGGTGTATTTGAAAACAGACTAAGATTTCAGCTCCTTGCCAAATTTTTACTAGTAATTGTTTTTATCGTTTGTTCTTAATTGATAGTTATTTCAATGGCGATTATAGCACTTCCCTTTATTTTATAAGAATTTAAAATGGAAATGTATGTGTTTCACTCCTTATTTTCTTAGTTTATTCTTATGCTTGTTGCTGCATAACATTCCCAGGTTATGGGGAGGGTTGAGCGCTAACGAACATGTAAAACCCCGTCACATTCTTTATAAAAGAGGGACGAAAGATACCAGAGGGACATTCAAACTCATAGATCGAAAACAAACTGACAACGCCATGGCCAAAAATAAAAAGACAAACAGACAAATAATAGTACAGATGACACAACATAGAAAACTAAAGACTAAGCAACACGAACCCCACCAAAAACTGGGGGTGATCTCAGGTGCTCCGGAAGGGTAAGCAGATCCTGCTCCACATGTGGCACCCGTCGTGTTGCTTATGTTATTACAAATCCGGTAAATAGTCTAATTCGGTAAGTCACATTCGTGAAAAGGGAAGGGTATTGTAGTTACGACATAAGGAACATATCCGATATCATCTGTGAAACGGTTATTCCATAACGGTAAACCAACTCTAAGCCTGTCCCAAGTCAGGAGTTTCTAATTCAGTGTTTGTTGTTGGTTGCAGTCTGTCATAGTTGGTTTTTCCTTAACTTTATTGATTTAAGCATATAAATTAATCCATAGGGTTTTCTATTTTTAATTGTTTCACATTTTGTCATGTCGAAGTCTTTTATAGCTGACTATATGGTATGGTTTGTGCTCATTGTTGAAGGCGTTGCGATGACCTATATTTGTTTACATTCTCGTCATTTAGACTCTGTAGGATAGTTGTCTCACTGGCAATCATTACACACCTCCTTACTTTTATATAGAAAAGATTTAAGCTTCTTTTGCTCTTGAAATTGTTGTAATTTAATATGTAAAATATTGTATATTTACGTCATTGAATTCCTTATTCCTCCTGGTGAATGGTAATCCTTACAGAAAACACTTCATTTTGCTTCCTCGATTCATTTTCAATTATTACAAGGCATTTTGATTAACAGCTAGCTATTGCATATTCAATCAATTATTAAGAGCGTTTGGGAATCCTTTCAATCATAGCATACATGTATATGTCATGTAATTAGGCAATTGTTAATGCAGGTTTTCTAATACATATTTAACCAGAATTAATCGGATTATTATAAAATGTCAATACTATCCCGCAAAGAATTAACATTACTTAACAATGGACATAAATAGCTGTGGTTATTATTAAATATTAAACCTATTCCGCTACAAGATTAAATAAGTGGGGAGAGGTTAAATGAAATAAACGCTCCCTGTTTAATTATAACCATATTTTTCGACATTTATCCTAAACCCCTGTTTGGCAGCATTCGTAAAAGTTATGAAAAAAACGAGAATCAACGCTGAAAAACTGAAATATAAATACTGAAGACATTTATACCCCACCCCAACCCCTCATGCAAATAAATGATTACTTTTTTTTTAATTGAAAACTAATAAGCAGAGATGATAGAAAACAATGAAGGAAAAATATAAATAAAATTATAAGAGCTAAAACGCTTTCTCCTCTTATCTTTCAGGATGCATATAATAAATAAAATAAGCCAAAAGGAAACGAAACCAATAATAAGAATTGTGTTTTATAAGAATTATTTCTTGTTATAGATATTACAGCCACAATGGTGACATTCTAAAACCAAAAATTCCATGTATGAAATGGATTCTTTTCCTGGAACAGTGTTGTAAGATGGATTAAAGTATCTTAGCATTCATGTACATAGATATTTCGATACAGCCACTTTTAGCAGAAGGAGAGAGAGAGAGAGAGAGAGAGAGAGAGAGAGAGAGAGAGAGAGAGAAGGGGAGTACTTAAGATGAGCAGGTCTCTCTTTTTATAACATGAGATGAGTATCCCCCTTTATTACAATGATATATATGTTTTGTGTACATATACTTATTTTGCTAATATAATGAAGGAAACAACTTCTTTTAATTACAAGTAGGAAAAGCCCCTATCAAATGTTCAGGGACAGGAACGATTGCGACAAGCAGAAACTAAGTTGTTGCAGTTGATTTTCTGGCCAACTTGTGGATTTTAGTGGTATTTATAAACTACTAGAACAAATTGCATTTTGCTTCGGAACAATGTAACACATATTCTCACGGTGCTGTTATTAAAAATGTTTCTATCTTTACAAAGTCTTGATCTATCTTTACAAAGGCTTGACATAGTGTTCCTTAGCTAAGTCTTTAAAGCGTTTGTGTTCAAGGATTTATCCTCACAATGAGCAAACACTTATAGAAATAGTTACTACCAAAATCAAACACGCACAATAACGATTCATAAATCTGAAGAATTAAAATCAATTGCAAAGTAAACTTCTTAACTATCAACTGCCTTCTACATCTCACCTATAGCATATCTTAAAGTTAACGTAATATCATTTTAACAAATATTGATTCAAGATGGGGATTCAATAGGGGTATATCAAATATTTTCATATATCACCGTACTGTTTCTTGTAAACATGGCATACTAGAAACTGTTTATGAAATCGGTATTACTAAATGCATTTTAATTCCCTACAGTTCCTCTTTATTCAGATTCACACAACCCCAAGATCAAACTTTTTCCGGTTTAGAAATGCCACCTCTATATATTTACAACGATTTTCGATTTACTCTTTCAAAACATACTGTTTCTTTTATTAATGAATTATACTCTTAAAGCATAAATCTATAATGACTGGCACTATACAAAAGAAACTAATTTAGTCATGAGAAATGTAAACTAGAGGATTTCAGTTGCATTAAATATACAAACAAATATTCGATTTTTTTTTAAATGCGATGAATTGAGACTTACTCGAGTTGACCATTATTAGGGTCTGGATGGGGTTTGCAGAATAGAGAATTGGGAAAATGTACAGAAAAATTGAATAAAGAATAAAGAATAAAGAAAAAAAGGGTAAACAAATAAAGAATAGAGAATAATTGGGTGCTAAACTATCAAAAATATAGAATAATGGACAAAAAATATAAAGAAAGACAAAAATGACCTAAATAATTAAAGAATACAGAAATTAAGGACCCTCATCCGTACCCTCCATTATGTCCTTAAAACAAATTTCAGTGATATACACCAACATAATTTATATTCACGTGATATGCATAGAAATTATCCCATCACAATTAAGTGCCAGTCAAGCTATTTAGAAGAATTTCAAAATATGGCAAAAAAAACCGGCGACCTATATATATATAACCATCCTATTTTGAAATTACCTTCATCCAGAGTAAGAAATAGAAGGTATTTTGTTTCTGTGTGTCTGATAATTCGAGAAATCTCTTGATAACTTTTGGTTAGAATGAGAGCAAATAATATAGAGTTAGCTTTCTCTAATTGATAATTTTAAGTGATTTCAACCAAATTATATCTTGTAATACCAGAACAGGAAAAGCAAACGAATGTTATATTCGTGCACCATTATACATTTTGAACTTAAATTAATATGAATTTGAGCGGGGTTTTTTTTGTCATGTTTTCACTACTGCCTGATTCTTAGGCAGATTTGCACTTAAAACAACAATGACACGGAATCCTTTTTTTTTTTTTTGACAAAACCCAAAGTAAAGCGCTTATTTCAGTATATTTGATGCATGCTTTTATAGCACTGTTTAATAATTCTGTTTCTAAATATCAAGTATACCAAGCATTTCTGTCCAATCGTTAGTTACCCATCTGCAGCAACTTATTCAATGCAACGTATGTCTATTGCCGTAACAATTGCGTGCATTTAAATATAACTATTGTAATGACATGATCATTATGCAATTAAGTCTTAGAGTTAGTGTTGCAATATTTATTGATTTTCAAATGGCCAAATAAAATTGCAAGTTTTGCTCAAACTAAAGTTTTCTATGAAGTGTTTTGCGAACTTTTTTTTTTTGTCTCTTTGTCTTTTTCTTTTGCCAAAGTATTGTCTGTTAATCATCGAATCATACTCTTAGCCCTTTGGTATCCTCATTAACCCAATCGCATTTTTTACAAGAATAAAAACTATTAGAGTCTTTCAACGATATATTTGTTTTCTCAAGAAACCATCTTTAAACTATTTTGTGACCAAATTTTAAAATGTCATGTCTGAACTTTTCATTGGTCCGTCGATTGATAGATTAAATCATACATATTACGAGGGTGTTAACAAGACGATTAAAAACGATAAACAATAGAAAGACCGACAGAAGCATGGCAAAAAGAAAAGTCAAACAAATTAACAGCATACTAACCAGAAAACTAAAGGTTGAACAACAAGAACCAAACAAAAGCAGGGGTTAACTCGTGTGATACGAAAGGGTTAGCAGTCGATTTGTTTGATATATTGTACATTCTATTCCCAATAACTATCTGAGTAAATATCGAAATATTTTACTTTGCCCTCCTTCTGTTAACTATAAAATTACGAAGATGCAGTTTGATTGTCACTGAGACAACTCTCCGCCAGAGATCAAATGAAGTAGAAGTTATCAACTATAGGTCACCGTATGCCCTTCCACAATGAGCAAAATTCATAAACTGCTTAAGTGGTGTTAAATATGTGTGATTCACCCATTTTAAAACTTATGGTTCCCGACCGAGTCTGGATGCATGTATCGATAGAAGTCAATTTAAAAGGCATACTTTACTTGATCAGGTTATCAGGGAAATATCCAATCGTTAGTTTCATTAAACACTTTTCTTTCAAACCCGATAAATGGACGATGGTTAGGCCTTCGCTGCCAAATGCACGAAATCCCTGTCAAAAGGAATCCTTTTAAACAGTTTTTGTGGAACATTTTATAATCGTTTGATGTATAATCATTTGACCGTTTGTTTGTTTTTCGCCATTCATTGAATAACGATTATTATGTACGATTATGATATTGCTCGATTACTTTCAAAAGTACAAAATAAACTGCCATTTAATTTACAAAAACCTATTAAATATCATGCTCGTATGGACAATGCTTTGCTTTCACAGAAAAGTAATCGTTTAACTTATAAATGGTTCGAGTCCCTTACATCAATATAAACCATTTAAAGCCCGCTGACAAATGTCTCTTGTGTTATTGAAAATTAAAAACCAATAGAAAACGAATTAAGTGGAACATTTTTATAGTTTCCTGACTTGTCCGATACAAATGAAATATAATTTATATTTCATTGAACAAACAAGATGTAAAATTAAGTACATTTATATTAAGTCAGCTAGAAGAATATAGACTGGGTAATAAACGTCTATATAATTAGTAATTGATGTACTTTTAATTTGCACCAGCTACCCGACATAAGATCTAACCAGTTTGTTTTAAAGATAAGGAGATGTGGTATGATTACCAATGAAACAACTTTACAAGGAATGAGACCTCCCCTCCCCCCTTTTTCCACCAACCTGGCACAGTTGTGTAACATCACAATATAAGAGCAAACTATCAAATCAGTTGGGAATGGCTTGTCTCATCAGATCGACACAAAGCACACAAAATACTCTTATAAAAAGGCAAAAAGCACAAGGTATCATTCAAAGTGTACTCTCAGTTAGTGAAAGCTAGTTCAAAACCAATTCTAACTAATAAATAAACCATGTTTTCACTGACTAAAATTTCAATCAGTACACACCAAATGGATTTAGCGTAAAGAACATAGACAGTCTAAAACAAAACACGGCGTGAATCTACTTTTAGATGTTAGTTTCAGAATGGCAGTATGACATCATGTTACAACTAGACCATCGTAATAAATATGTGATCAAAGGCAGCCCAGACACTAATCTAACGCTTGCGCTTTGAAGTTTTATATTTGGCAAGTGTAAGTTCTCAAGATGAATATAAAGAAGACCTAATATGATTGCCAGTGATTCAGTTGTATCCCAGAGACGAAAGGACACATACGACAATGTATTCAAACAACCTCAGGTGACACCGTACGGCCTTCAAATATTAGCAAAACCAATACTGTATAGTAGGCTATAAAAGGCCCTGGCGGTCTGTTTTTTCTATTTGAATGCTTTAATTGTGCAACTGGGATTTTTTTTTTTTTTTTTTTATTTCCGAGCCTAGTAACCACCAAATACCCTTTTAATACCTTTTTTTCACAAAAAAAAGTTTTGGATAGACGGATTGTTTTCTCTTTCAGAATATCAATTCCTGGGATTAAAGGGCGCTGACTAGTGTTTCTTTACGATAGAACGGTTTCACCTGCTATTCTGGAATTTCTCTTCTCCCATTTTTTTCAATTTTGTTCCTTTTCTTTTTATATGCATCTGAATTTTACATTGGTGGTGCATTTCTATTTTTATTTCTATACTGACAAATACCTCAGTACTATAATATCAAAATGTACTCATCATCCCTGTATTTCTCAATATCTTGTTATTTCTATACTGACAAATACCTCAGTACTATAATATCAAAATGTACTCATCATCCCCTGTATTTCTCAATATCTTGTTATTTCTATACTGACAAATATCTCAGTACTATAATATCAAAATGTACTCATCATCCCCTGTATTTCTCAATATCTTGCAAAAATTGCATCTCAAATAAAGATCTGTTAAACATGTTTTGAAATTCTTGTTATTTGTTGTATATTTTTCATACAGTTTAAAATCATTTAACTTATACACATAGATTTCATAGCACAAATCTAGTCTTTTTTCAAATGCTCGACTATAAAACAAGAACAAGACGCTTTCTTTATATTTCTTCATATCTTATTTAAAAAGATACGATTATTTGTGAAATTGTTGATACTTTGATCATTCTTAGATGTGTGCAGCCTGTGAAAGGTCAATACATTCCCCTCTTTTTTGTGATAATAATTCATTGATATAAAAATTCGAAGATGTGGAATGATTGCCAATGAGACGAATTTTCATCGGATACCAAATGACTTGGAAGTTGGAAACTGCAGGTCAACGTACGGCTTTTTAATAAATTCATTGGCATGAAGGAGGAAGGGGCGAAGTTTTATAAAGCCTGATATCATCCCGCCTTACAAATATATATGTCTCACGTCGGAAATTTCGTCGAAAAAATATTGAATTTTCTTTACGGGTTTTTCTTTGAGAATTTAAGGTATTAGTATAAGATATAATTGGGCGTCAGAGTTGAACGATTATCACCAAGTTTCATGGTAGCTTATCCAGTTTTAAGATGTCTAATTTGTTTGTAGTTAGTTCCTGTCTGATAATTGACTGTTACCCTATATCTGTTCATATTAAAACTAAAGTTGGCAGTGAAAGTATTCGTATTTCTTTATACAAGTTAGTCTACAACCTGTGGTGGATGGGGTCTTCTATCGGAAGTTAATAACTCCCCCCCACACACACACACATTTTTTTTTTTGTGTCTATGGTTTATTAAGTAACCTACATCTTGTATTATTATGTTTTATATTCTTGAACAGAGATCTTTTATTAAATATCCTTTTCAAACTAAATTAATATTTCATTGAAAGATTAATATTTGTCAAACCTCTTAAATTAATTCGTATTAATCATACTTTAATTTATTAAATAAATAGAATCTCGCTGCCTTAAATTGCTGGCACGCCAACAATGCTAGCTGTTGGGTGATTTATATATTTAACTAATAAGTAATTGTGTACAAAACGGTTATGAAGGTCTGGATGGGGCTTACGGAATAGCGAAAGATGGACAAAAAGTGCAGAATAAACGGCAAAAAAATATAAAGAATAGATTTATTTATTATTTAGTAATGCACATTTATACCCCGAGGGGTTGAAGGCAAACAACACAACAATATACACAATGCAAACATATCTAGAGAAAACAGCCAAAAAATAAAGAATTGGGAATAATGAGGGTACTAAAATATAAAGAATAGAGAATGATGGGCAAAATTTATAAAGAATGGAAAAAAATGGCTTAAAAAATTAGAAAATACTGATTTGAAGGACCCCCAATCCAGACCTTCGGTTATGCCGAGGCAAAGCCCACTTATTTATGGATCTAATGCTTTCCATATAAAGGCATGCAAAGTTATTTTGTCTGAAGTTTGATTAAGTGATAGTCATGTCACATCATGACAATACAATACAATAGCATGGCTTATGCTTAAAAAAGCAACATACTTTGCTTGTATTTAAGAGGATGAGCGCATTCGTCCCGGAAGTTCGGCAGAACAAAACAGGTCCCAGTGACACGCTAGCAATTCATTGTTTTATCTTTGAATAAAAAGAGATTTCATGTATATATATATATAAATAAAAAGATAGCAACTCTTTAACACTATCAAACCAGTAAAGGCATCTAGAGGTGTAATAAGTTGCTTACATCCAGGTCATTTGGACTCTCGTGGATAGTTTTCTCATTGGCAATCTACAACATCTCCTTATTTCTATAGAGAGTAATTTACAGTCTTCAACAATTATAGGCCTGTTATACCATACGGTATGGGTTTTGCTCATTGTGACGATCGTACAGTTCCCGATAATTCTTAAAATCCTCATCCTTTGGTCTCTGGTCGATATTTGTCTTAATGTAATCATACCATGCATATCTTCTTATTCTTAGACATATATGTTTTACTATTTGTCAAGCTTTTAACTAAATCGTTGAAAGTCTAGACAGTTGTAAATATAAATAAGAAATTGTGGTATGAGTGCCAATGAGACAACAATGTATAAAAAGTTAACAATTATAGGTAAAAGTACAGCCTTCAACACTTTCGCTCACACCGAACAGCAAGCTATAAAGGGCCCCAAAATTACTAGTGTAAAACAATCCAAACAGGAAAACCAACGGTCTAATCTATATAAAAACGAGAAACGAGAAACACCTATGAAGCACACCAACAAACGATATTCGTAATTATAAATCTTTTTTTACAGATACCACAACATACCTAGTAGCAATATCAAATATAAACAAAGAAGTATGTTCCTCGCCTTGGGATAGGACGGGGTTAAAGTTTTCCCGAGTGATGGCGATTTTTTGATGATGACAATTAACCCGAATAATTCAGTCAGTCTCCGTAATCGAGCTCTCCTACTTATAATGCCATCGCAGAGCATTGGAATTTAACGACTGAATTATTCGGGTTAGACGATAATGAATGATCTCAATCAATTGTCGTACGTATCTTGTACTTTTAATCTCAGAAAATGTCAATGGCCCTTATATTTTGGTTTTTTATCAAACAGTATTCAAAGTTTTGTTTGACTAGCTTTCGTGGATATTCACTTTTTTATTTGCTGAATTGTTAGCCTACTGAATAATAAATGTTTTCAATTAGTTATCTAACTTGTTTTGTTGGGGTTTTTTAAGCTCGGAGAGTGTTAATGGTCTTAACATTATAGGTTTTTAACGAAACATGATTAAAGTTTATTTCGACTATTCAAGGATATCTACTTTACATTTACTAAATTTTTAGCTTACGATAGGATCAATAAATATTAAGCAGTCACTACCAAGTTGAACATATTCCTGTTGAATTGATCCCGTGGGTAAATTAATTATAAAAGAACGAACTCTATTACAATGCACATGTAATAGATCTAATTAAAGTTGCATATCAATTTCAAAATAATTACAATTTGTATTTAAAGAAAATCATTTTCGCCTCACAAACGTACCTTCAATCACATCGCTACGTGAATCTCCAATACATATTTCATATATCCAATATAATAAATGTGTGAATTTAAATTAAATTATTATATATCCTATTTGGTATATTGACATTTAATATCATACAGTACAACGACACAACCCTTTTGAAATGTATAATGAATATGTACATACCATAAGTTCTTTATAAAAGATGTCCTCGGAAAGCAGTTTTTCATTTTGTGTAATTTTCCCTAACCTAAATATTTGTTTGGACGTCTGTATTCCGTTGTTAACAAGTCAAGATTTGATATCTGTTGTTCTCGCAATAATAACTCTATTGATCTGTGTACAATTTGACCTTAAACACCGAGTGAACAGAAACGAATTTAAACCAATACTTTCTATCGTAAATACTAAAAACAATATCGGATCCCGTATTGTTTTTCATGCCCCTTTAAATGTGTGACAAGATTGTTCAAAAGAATATGAAGTGAAGTTTTGCGGTATCAAATTTTCACAAATAAACTTAAATGGCCTTTTGAGATATAAACTCATAAACGGTGTTTTGTATATAAATCAATATCTACCTATAACTTAGTCAATTTTATCTATACATGTTTTAATTTGTCGCTTAAAATTCCTTGTGAAGGTTTTATTTCTAAAACCTATTGGATTTTAATTTGTCATTTAAAATTTTTAATTCATAACTGTACTGTATGCTAAATACAGATCAATATTTTGAAAGATGAGATTAATTTGGGCCAGAAAGAAGTAAAAGGATCAGGCATAGAGGAATTTTCAAAAAATACACCACGTTTAAGTGTACCATTGGAAGTTTTTTTTATCTCTTATTAGAGATCATGTGCGGTTGATTTCATCACGCTTTTAACGAGATCTTAATGTCCGTAAAAATGATTGTCAATTAATCAAGGACATCAGAAACTTTTAATCTTATAATGAGAACGAGGGCCAAACGTTTAGTTTTCGTAAAATCACGGACTGAAATAGTAACATCTAAAGCACAACATTTATCAAAATAATATCTCTTTCTTTGGTTTTGTTGAGTTTTTGACACTTTGTTTTTATTTTTACTTTCATTTTTCATAAGCCATTTGACGTTTAAAAAGATACCTTTTTCAAACCTTTTAAATCATATTTGGAAATAAGCTGACAATCAGAAAAATTAATAGCAAAAGTCATATGTCAATACATGAAAAGTGAAGTTTGAATAATAATGAGAGATCAGTCTGAGGGTCTGGATATGATTTACAGAATCGAAAATAATAGGTAAAAAGAGCAGAATAAAGGGCAAAAAATATAAATAATACAGAAAAATAGGCAAAAGAAATAATGAATAGAGAATAATGGGGTACCAACATTAAAAAAAATAGAGAATAATGGGCAAAATAAATAAAGAGTAGAAGAAATGGTTTAAAATATTAAAGAATAAAGAAATGAAGGCGCCCCATCCAGACCCTTCTGTATTATATTCGGTCATTCAATCGGATAGCCACGCTCTTATATTGTGTGTCTTGTTATTAGCGATCTGTGACCGGGGTAATGAACTCTCAATAGTATATTTAAACGCCACGTAATTTGATAGAAATTGTTAATTACAAGGAAATTTTAGGATAATAAGGATGTATTACATTCAATTTGTGAGGTCATTATGCTACATATAAAAATAAATAAAACAAAGAGAGATGTAATATGATTTCTATCGAGACATTTACACCACGAGACCAAAGTTTAAGAAAAAGAGAGAGTATCATAAGAAGACAAGAAAACTAGCCGTCAAAGGACGACATAAAACACAAAGGCCAAAAGAATAAAAGACAAAAGAATAAAAGACAAAAGAAACAGTTCACAAAGCACTACATAGAAAACTAAAGATTGCAACACGGCCGGGGCTCCGGAAGGGTGAGCAGTTAATTTTCCACTGGCTCCAACCGTCGTGTTACTTATTACAACAAACTTCCGGTTATAAATCGCATTCGGTGCTGTCGTAAACAAAGAAAGAAGGACGGGATTGTGGCATTTTTGACATAGATTTTTCATAACAGTCAACTAAATGGCGTAAGAAAATGATCATTTCACACGATAAATTAACTATTCTCATACGTTGAATATGATTTCAATACAAAGATCGAGGGTTAAAATAGCTTTATATATGTGTATAAATTTCTAAAATTCTACAATTTTTCATACACTTTTCTCAACTTTACAATTTTTACCAAGTGCCCACAATTTTTTGGCAAATTTCCTCACTCCTCTGATCTTCCATGTCAATTTTACGTATTTTTACCATTTTTTCTTTATATTTATTTTCTTCAATAATAAATTTTTAAATTAGTACATTATGGTTTATGGTTACACTTATTTCTCTTAATATACCATTACTTTCGATTCACTATTTATAACAGATTAGGATAATACCCCAAAAAGTGTTTATTAAGATCCAAACATAAAGTGTTATATATTACATGAAATTAAATATATTTAATCTGGAACTTATACATATTACATGTATATATTGGTACCAGATATAATGCGATATAATTCTCTCTTACACTCTGTAATAGTATTCATCAAAATCTATTATTAAATGTAAATGAATTACTTATTCATTACTTGTAAGTATTTCTTATAATACTCATGAAACCTGTGATATAATGGTAAAAACGTTGTGCTCTTCATGAAAGGAATTGTGTTCATAGTTTATGAATGACCTTGATATTGTATATGTAAAGTAATTAAGGAAAAAGATGCAGAAAATAAGATATGACAGTGCTCCGTTTATTCTTAATGTATTTTCTGCATATTTTGCTTTATTGTGCTTCATTTTTTTTTAATTTCCGTTTGGTTTTGACTACAATGGTCAATCTTTCGACTAAAATGACCCCTCGTGTTACATCGTACTAAAGTAACCCGGATAAAACATTGTTCAAAGTTCCCTTGATGCAATGGTTAGGTGAAATTCCACATTGTGCTGTCATCACTGTCCCCTAACTTTCGTAAAATTGAAATTTTGTAACACCATTAACATGCAGTTTACTTTCTGGTGACAGCGATGAGTAAAATTTAAGAAATGTCGACAGCATGCAGTGGAAAGTTGTTATACAAGACCATAGTGTACAATTCCACCATTACACATTTGCAGTTTTTAATGAGAACCATTTTTAAAACGGCATCAAAATAAGAGATTGATTCCGACCAAAGTGATAAAAATGCACAAGCTCTTTGATTTTCCAAATTTAATAGAAAAAAACTCTAAATGTTTTGCAACAAAACCTTCATTTTATATGAATAAACGAAGATACACATGTATGGAATATGTGAATGAGACAGAAGCACAACACCACAAAACAAAAACAGAACAACAAAAGGAGCCAATAAAGAGAAGTGAAAGATACCAAAAAGATATTCAAACTCACAAATCGGAAACAAACTGACAACGCCATGGCAAAAAAGGAAAAATGATCAAAAGAAAAACAACAGTATACAAAGCACAACATAGAAAACTAAAGATTGAGCAACACGAACCCAATCAAAAACCGGGGTTGATCTCATGTGCTTCGGAGGTGTAAGCAGATTCTGCTCCACATGTGGCACCCGTCGCGTTGCTCATATAAGTATAATATACGGAAAGAAAACCACCGACGAGGTTGCGGATTTTTGACAAGCACATGAACATTTGGCGAGGTGTACAGACTTTTTTTTTAAGATATAAAACCTCCCCAGTATGTTAATCTCGATCCTTTGAATAACAAAAAGATACATAACGAACGTGCAATTAAATTGGTACAAAAATAAAAAAAACATTTAGCCCAATCATATACCGGTATAAATATGACAAAAAACATGTATATATAGGGAATTATTATATTTTCTGCATATCAACTCGGATTTTTCTTTACTTTTTCGTATATTTTGTGCCATAATTTGTATACAACAATTTTTCGCATTCAATTCTGATAAAATATCAAAAGAATTTTCCGTTTTGCTTTTTTTTTCAGTTCAATTATATATCTATGTAAAAATATATTTCTAAATCGAATTGAAAAACAATGCCATAGTTTTTAAAAGCCTAAACATAAATTGTTCGACTACAATAAATCCAATATGCTTGTTTGAGCATCCAGATACAACAAATCATTAACAAACAATAGGTTGGAATTCTAATTAGTAAGATCACAAACAGAGAGAGTATAACTGTTCAATAAGGTTCATAAAAAGCGAAATAATTTTTTGAAAAGGTTGACCAAAATTGAATACACAAATGGTAAATAAATATATATTCTTACATGAAACATTGATTGATTGTTATTTTATTGTCTATTAATCTCTCATATATCATGATATCAATACCTTGAACAAATATTGGGAAAATGATTAATTTCGCCGTCCTGGATAATAAAGAGTAACGTATTATATCTATTAAATTTATTTTGCACCGGTTGTCATTTTACTTACTTAGAAGAAAAAAGGATTTGTTGGAATTTGTCAAATGTAAAATGACAGACAGAAAAAAGCAGACAAATGAGATCAATTGTTGATTTTTGAATGCTATATAAAGGTGTCCAGTGGCAAACACTATACACATATATTTGAGACTATGATTAAAAAAAACAATCTGAAAAAAGATGCAGACAGTAGAGATATTAATACGTGGTTCCTTAGTGATAGATTAATAAGAACGTTAGTAATAAAAGAAGATGTGGTGGTAAACGCCCACGAGACAGCACCACAACATCACAGAAATAACAAGAGACCTGTATAAAAAATAGCATTATGGTTTTCAACAATGGAATATTGTTTAATGCATATATCACCCACACTTTCATACGTATAGTGAGTACCAAAGATTGGATTTTTGAACATGTTTTTGGCCTTTTTCTAATGAGACAGAGCGCAGGACAAATTTTCATCTAAATGAAAGTAAACCTAATGACATCAACTTAAAAAGATGTTACCTCGATCCCATTTACTTCCTATCCCACCAAAACAAAAACGATTGTACATGTTTGCAATAATTAAATCCACACTTTACTGTTAAATGCAACTTATATACAATATTGTTATTTTTTGCATGTATTTAAAGTTATTGCCATTGAATGACAATAATATTATTGAATTCAATTATATTTGAAATACAAAAATACACTTTTGATGGCTTTTTTGTGGATCATTTTGGAATGCCTTCCTATTCATGATTTGTGATATTCTATCAAGTTACATAATGAGTCTTGCAGACGAAAACACGCGTCTGGCGTACTAAATTTCAATCCTGGTATCTATGATGAGTATATTATAGAGTTTTTTTGTCATCTGTTGATATTTGTTATTCAATTAAATGTTGGTTAATATGACATGATCGGTTGTAAAAACTTTAAATTATGCATATAAATCTGTTATACGACGAACATTAATAAATATTCATAAACGCTATGAAATTGAGCCTTCAAGCTTATGTATTAAATATGGGAAACTGGTCCCATCCTATTTTACATATAAATAAATAAGAGATCTCAATGCCAATTATTATATACGTTTTAACATATAAGATGTAAGATAAATAAATATCGTTCATGTATTATATTTGCAGTTAAAAGAAAATTACTCTTCAATACGATATTAATTCATATCAAGCATATTCCGCTTCTACATTTATTTGTCAGGCTTTTCATAAAAGTAAGCTTAAGTTTAACGGTAAATAAAAGTGTGATATTTTTTTTCGACATTCAGATGCAATTCTATAAAATGTATACAAAATTCATAAAAATTAAAGAATATCGTCAAAGTGAGAAGAATTAGGTTTAAAAAATTCAATACACCTATGTATACTTCACCTTAAACCAAAATACCGCCAAATTCATATTTTCATATACTGTGCCTTAATAATTCTAAATACCGCCCAGTTACGTATATAAAAACATATACTTTGCCTTACAAATCCAAAATACCACCCAATTACATCTAAACATGTACTTATCCAAAAATACCGCCAAATTACGGATATTATACATGTACTTCGCCTTTCAAATCGAAAATACTGCCTAATCACATACATAAATGAACTTCGCCCATTCCGGTAACGATAAAAGTTCGCTTTTCTGTACTAGTTTATCCTAAAATATAAAATTCAACGAGAAAACGGGGATGGCTGTAGAATCGGATCGAATTTTCCTTCCATTGATATTTTTTTCTCACCTTAAATTCCTCGTTCTAGGATTTTCTTTTACGACAAGCAACTAAATCCTCCTGAATAGCTAGGTGCAAAATCTTGAACTTTATTTTACTTTTGGATCGACATCTGCATTTTCCTTTCACGTGTTCCCCTTGTAAACATGTAAAGGTGCCGTAAATACAAACTATTTATATTTTTAGATTCCATCCGTACAACCATGTAAGGTGACTGTACATATTAATTAATATTTTGATGTAAAACTCACTAAAGGGGAATAACATTGCATGCTGAAAATTATCACTTTATTTCTATCACGCCCATGCCTTTAGCAGTTTTACTCTATTTTCCATACATCTATTTACGCGTTGATAAATGACATTTTTCGTAATTCATACAGTCTGTTTGTTATAGGTTTTCATACCTTAGACATGCAATGATTATTGATTTTTGTATTTTCCAACTAAATAATTAGAATGTGAGAAATTTTCTGTTTCTTTTCACACGTCAATATTGAAATTATTTAATTATTCTAAAATTGCTTGCTGTCTTAACCGTATTTTGTTGTTCAAATCCTCATGTAGTCTTACGGGTAATCTTTTATTATGCAAAATAACTGTTTGTATGGATTTTGCAGTAAATGATAAAATTGCTTCTTGGATAGAAATGTATAAGCTCTTGGTGCAAACCAATGCATTGACAAACCGTTAGATGAATGTGACTATTTGCGCAAATTCTAACATTGGCATGAAAAACATGCATATATATCCTTAATTATGTTTTATCGATATGTGAACAAAATAGTTCTTTAATTCTTTATCCTTTCAAAACGGTTCTGACCAGTTTGATAAACTTTTTGATTTTTGTCTCTCGTCATACCCATTCGGAACATTGCACTCGACACGTTCCGATCTGTCATAAGAGAAGCGTATTCTTCCACCACACCTCGTTGACCACAATATTTATTTGCTTTAGATAGTAAAATATTAAATTTTGAAATGCTCGATAAACCCCACAATTTTAATTACTCGAGTGGATAAATATCGTTATCAACACGGTGGGATGGTACCACTGGGTCAGTCCCTAACTATTGGACTATCAGTCCAAGAAGCTACCACGAGTGGTGGACTACCAGTCCAAGAGGTTGCCGTTATTGGTGGTTTATCAGTCTTAGAAGGTACAATTAGTGGTGGACCATAAATGTACGAAGGTGCCATTAGTTGTGGACTATTAGTACAAGAAGGTATCATTACTGGTGGACTATCAGTTCAAAAAGGAACCATCTGTGGCTGACCTCCAGTCCAAGACGGTTACATAAATGTGGACTGTCATTCTAAGATGGTACCATTAGTGATGGGCCCCAAGTCCAAGTAGGTACCATTAACAGTGGAGATCAGTCCAAAAAAAGTATCAATAGTGATGGATCTCCAGTCAAAGAAGGTGCCATTATTGATGGACTATCAGTCTGAGAAGGTACCATTAGTGGTCGACCTCCAGTCCAAGAAC
Organism: Mytilus coruscus; assembly: GCA_017311375.1. Taxonomy (NCBI): domain Eukaryota; kingdom Metazoa; phylum Mollusca; class Bivalvia; order Mytilida; family Mytilidae; genus Mytilus; species Mytilus coruscus. Next base: position 27,841,286 of record CM029606.1, on the reverse strand, counting down.
ATACCATCCGTTAAATCTCCTAGATTTTAATACTGACCTGATTTAGATGGAACATTCTGTCTGCACAAAGAGACAGACGACACCAAGGAAAATCAACAAACATAAACCTAATGATAAAAGACAAAACCGTGGCCAAAAATATAAACAATAACAAAACATTACACATTATAAACCAAATATTGAGCATCACGAACCCCTTAACAAGTTTGGGATGAACTCAGGTGCTCCAGAATGGTTTAGGTTTCCATTATAAACATCATGTATTTGAACTCAAACCTTGGTTGTAAAACCAGTATGGATATTATATCTAAGTCCTTATGGAGTTTGTCCTTGATAGGTTTTACACTGTTGATTGTTATCATACTTTTCTACATTTTGAAACCAAAAGCCATATTCGAAAAGTTTACTTTGATTGTTTGATGAAATGAAAATAAAAGCATTATAGATTCAACTAATGGAGATAAAATGACATATATCCTAAACCCTTTGTCAAATAATAAGGTTAAAAAGCTCAATAGTCAATGAGAATTGTTTTATATCGTCTATTTGTATTTTGAAGATACCATGTATAGTTATTGCCTTAGTTACGACTGATCGATAAAATAACGATCTTTATATGTTATACATGTATAGTTATCTAATTTTTCGCAAGTCCGATAAAGGTCATGAAATGATTTTTTACTCGTTTATATGAATAAAAGGAGATGTGTGGATTAAGTCACCGAGACAGCAAACCAACGTCAGAACAAATGACCGAGACATCTGGAGGTCAGCAAAGTACGGTCTTTAAAAATAGAAATTGTGTACACACTATGTCAAGTTTCGTGAATAGCACAGAATAATTGAAAATCAATTTAACAGCGATTATCAAAGATCTGCAAACAATTAAATACTCAAATTTCCTATATGTCAAAAAAGTATTGAGATATAAGAAAAGAAAACCAGCGAAGGAATTCATGGCTATGGACAGTCAAATGAACATGTGACGGGGTTAAACTAGTTAATTGATATCTCAACGCACCTCCGTTTTAATTCTGATCTGCGGAATAACAAAAGATGCATGAGAGAACGTATAATAAAAATATGAATTATGTTTTCTATTCAATTAACAAAGGAAGAAATGTGACTTGACTCTCAGCTATAGATCTATGTTTTTATGTCCATACATACATATTATAATTTTACATATTTTGCACGATTACCGTTCGAAATTTCAATAACAGCTGAATAAAACATATCATTAACTGACTGATCATGGTCCTAATGAGGCTTGGGTATTCAATCGTTTTAAATCTTAAATCAGATAAGGTAATGAATTTGACTCCTCGCAGTTCTTGGTGGTTTTTCAAAATGTTTCTTTTTTCTTTTGTCAATTAGTCCCAGAGAACTTAATATCATAAGTTATATAAAAGTGAATGGGTAAATTTTTCAGCGAATTCATTTGAATTAATTCAAGAACGAAGCAGTACAATGCGTTTGAAAAGATTTAGATTCAAATATCAATGAAAAGCTTGATGCAGAAGAATGAACTTACACAAATATGTACTGAGGTCAATAACTTCAAAAATACACTTCACGTTTTCTACTGTTTATGCAGTGGTTTTCATTTATGACACAATTTTTTTTTAATCTGAAATTGTCGTTTTGACATAATTAAATACTTAAATACTATTAAATTTTTTTTTTTTTTTTTTTTTTTTAAAGATAAACCAACGCAGATGGTTTCTCTCTTCTACTTTACATAAAGTAAATAACTTTATTGCAAAAAGTAAACCCTGACGGGTTAAAATGCAAACATACCATAACATGTACACAAGAAACATACAATACATGAAAAGAGTTCTAAACAAGTCAAGTTAATATTAATAATATATATATATATACAGAACCATCTGGGAATATGATAATTCATTCATCTATATGATAAAACCGTAGGTTGACCTCCTTTGTATTTTTTTTTTTTTTTTTCATTTGTTGGGATTCTATCGCATTGATGTAATATATAAGGACAATATTTCAGCATTTTTTGCTACATCCAGCCTTACATCGATCATTAACATTGAGCAGCAAGAAAATAACGGCTGCATTAGTATGCCTATAGAAAATACATATATATACCTACTACGGTCTTGTCATTAGCTTTGGGAAATGGTTTAACTTAGTATACCAAAAATATACACATTGACCCTTCTCAGCTGATTTCTCAACTGATTTTTATAGTTTGTTATTATGTTGGTTCTGCTGTTACAACAAGTTAGTTTCTCGTTTGAATTGTTTTACATTTCTTGTTTCGGGACCTTTTATAGATTTGTTATACGGTATGTATATTTTGCAGGCCGTACGGTTGTTAACTTCTATGTCATTTGGTCTCTGGTGGAGAGTTTCAATTATGGAAATCATAGCACCTCTTCTTATTTGTACATGGATTTGATAATGCAGAGAAACCATTAAAGTCAATAGTGTTTTGTATGTATATATCTATGTTCAATTTGGGGATAAAGTATGTCGTCGGCTGACTGGTATTCCGATGGGGACTTACCGTGCCCTCTTATAGCATATTTAATTTCTTAACAACAATCAATGACTGCATAAAGACCAAACGAAACACATTTTGACTCAAAAATTTTTGAATAATGGTTTTACAAGAATATTTGACATAACAACAATACCAATAATTCGAGATTAAAACAATTTAGTAGTTTCAATAAATGCTTATGCAATCTGTAAAAAAAATCCAGAATTGTCGTAAATGAATAATTGAGATGTGGGGTTTACGTTATTGAGACATCACCCTTTCCAAATAAAAAGAATATAAAAATAATTATTTCTTGTGACGCAAGCCAAGAATCTTGCAATCTGATTGGTTAATTACCCGGTTGTAGATATCACACAAAAAATAGTTTTTTTCCTAAGTATCGAAAAAATAACATTTTCCCAAAATTCCCAAAAAAGTGTAGTATTTGCCATTAGGGAGCTACCATTTGATTTTCATGGGGGAGGGGGCTAGGATGAAAAATGTTGTCCTGCATTTTTTTTAGTTGTAATCTCTGTCCTGCCTTTTCATTTTTCACTCTTTTCGGTTAGTTTATCCTGACTTTTTTTACATAAATTGTCATCCTGCCGTTTTTTGTTGTTTTTTTTGCCAAGTTGCTCATCCTGCCTATTTTTTTTACTCAAAACTCCTGTCCTGCCTTTTTTTTTTTCACATTTCATCCTAGCCCCCCATAAAAATCAAATGGTAGTTCCCTTATATACACAGCAACATCAATGTTGAAAAATGTGTAGTGGAAGATCTTCATAAAAATTTGCTTCAATCTTACACCCCTGTATAAAAACGAGTAAAGGAACGCTTCACAAGAAATAAATTCGTTATCTTGGTGTAATCTAAGTGTACGGAACTTTAAGCCGGTGTTGAAAATGCTTACACCTTCGGCTGCAGGTAAAGTACTTTGAGCTTGCTATAGGAGTGTAGGATGGTAGACCTTCACATACTTTGAGCTTTCTTTTAGACACTGTGTGCATTCTGGGATAACTTTTGTTTTGTTTATCCACGTGTGTTTGTATTTAAAAAAAACCTTCACATATCCCGATGACAACGAAACGCGTATAGACGTAAATAATTATTAGCCTCGTATCTTAGATGAATTTTTTTCAAAGGATTCGAAGAAATATCTACATTTGTACAATTAGCCATTTCTAGAAACCTTTTTTTAGACATTTTTTTAGTCCACTGTCAAAATTCTTTGTTTCGGTAACATTAAGGATTATGTTTAAAAAATATTCAGGGGAGATAACCACAACATTCAAATAGACTTGTCAACAAGTGCAAACATTCAAAAGCCGATAGATTTAAACTACAGATTTCAATACCTATACATTTATCCCAGCACGATAAAGTTTTACCAATAGTTTATGTAAAGAAGACTAAAGTTCTTGTGTGTATAGATTTACACAATTGACAAGAAAGCACAAAGATGTGTTAGATAATCGCTATTATATACATCCATGACCCCACGTGTCACATTACAGAAAACGATTTAAATAGTGTTAATGCACTTGTGTCGCAAATTTATTATGCATTGATAATGTCAATTTACGAGTTGATATGCTTTTAATTTTGATAAATATTTATTTTTAATGCATATTAAATGTTTGATTATATTTATCATTATGAATTGAAGAATGGTGCTTTGTGATTTGGTGCAAAGCCATGACGCAAAGAATCTTAACATAAAAGTATTAATAAACAAATACTAACGCTGACTACGATAATCATTTAAGGCGCAATGAATTATCTCCCTTTAACAGGTACTGGCATATTAAATCAGAATGTTTGCAAGACTTTGTTGTTGTTGACGATGATGACGAGGACGATGATGATGCATTTTACTATCCATTGGTGAATAAAATACAGATGCAGGACGAGAACATGAAACCTGCTTTGATCTAGACCGCCATGCTGATCGAGACTGATTTTTATCTTTCTAGTCTTATTAAATTAAAGTTAAAATTCCGCATAATTACATGTCAACATACTCGAGCAAATTATTCTGACACCAAGACCATGCAGTAGTTGCTCTAACTCCTAAATGCCGCGTTCCTAGCGAAGAAGCAGCAAATACCAATTATCAAGTCTTTGGCTTAATCTATCTTTGGATCGAACCCACGACCGACCTCCCGCACTCGAAGTGAGCGCTACCACGAGACCACCAATGCGGTGGAAGACTTTGAAAGGTTCGTATAGAGGCAATCAATAGGTATTTATATTTTTGCACATTAGTTATTGATCATTTCAAATGAGCCGGCCTTTTCAAACTAATTTAGAAATGTGCACTCTAAAAGAGCCAACCGACATCACCATAAAACATGGATATTATCAACAGAAAAGTAAAATTCTTCTATTTGGTCATAAAAAGTCAGAATAGGAATTCTAGTATCCTGCAGTAAGTTCTAAAGGTCTATAATGATGACTTTTTTTAAGTCAATGTCAGTAAGAGTAAGAGGTTGATAAATCATTGATATACTTAAGAAAGTGTAAAGACCATGTAATATGAAGAACTGTATATATATATATACATGTTTTAGAACAGAGTGTCATTCTCCTTATTCATTTTCTTCTCTATTCCTGTTTATTCTTTTCCCTACTTATTCATCGATCCTGTTCATTAATGACAAAATATGCAACTAACAAAAACTTACCTCTGGGTTCATAGTTTACAGTTCCATTTAAATAAACATTCATGTGTAATGGAAATCCGTCAATAGTAAGCTCCATCCATACATGTAAAAATGTTAACGTTCAATGTACAAACACGACCCATTAACGTTATATGTATGCACACTAAAGTACATTAAAATCTACATACATGATATATCGATGACAAATGTTTTGTATGTTCCATGCATTAACAAGCATAACTAACATTTGAATTCGATTTATTATATTTTCACTCTGAAATAAACAATCTTAATAAATCATAATCCGATAATTTAATTTTAATTTTATTTGTTTGCGATTAATCAAGCATTCCAGCTTTGATCCATTATTTCACCTTATTACCCTTAAAGTTAAACTTAATCCATCTCCGGGATAGAGTTTATTAAAATATTTAAATCCAACCAGAACTGATATATATGATATATAATAATATATATATGTTCATTACTTCTTATTACCATTTTATAGATTTTAGATTTTAAATCAATTCATTTCATTTAAACTATAAAACATTTTTAAATGCATTGATTTCTGACGAAGCATTACTTTTACATCGGTCATAACGCTATAAATGTGATTGAAAATACTAGGGTTGTTAAGACACGCACTTTTCATGCAATTGAAATTATTTACTCGTTTTGTTAATAATTTAAAAAGATTATTATATAACCATAACCATACACATAAACGAAAAAATGAATTGATCACAAACAGAAAATAAGGATGCAATAATTATCCATGTACATGTCTAAACATTGCCAACCCTGTACTTTTCTTTACAATTAATTGATTGATTTGATTGATTTAATTTTGAAAAAAATGTTTTATTCATTGATGGTTGCTTATTACCAGATGCAAATATAATATGCATATTCAGGACTATACCATATTTAAAAAATATGAACACGAAACTTGCATTGATCGAAACGAACTAACTCATAAGGTAACAGCCAGCATTTCAACCTTGAAGTTCTCACTCTAGTACATGAATTGTAGACTTATTTTAGTCAATTCAAATATGTAATAAAACATACCTTCATGTGCTACTTTAAGAGATAAATGGGGTCGAAATTTCAGACATTTACTCAAAATTTCGTTTTTGTTTTGCATATTTCTATCCTTTGGATAGACATACCTAACTTTTTGTTACAAAGACAAACACAAGCGGATTTTGTAAAACATTTGGAAAATCTTCTTTACATAAGTATGCTCTAAATTTGTATAACATTTCTTTGGAAATAATTAATCGTCATCAAAGTTTCATGATTTTATAAAAGAACGGCATTTTGCTGTATATTTATCTAATTTAAATAAATTTCATCGGTGACTTTTTGATAAAAATTGGTACAAATAATCTTCATCCATAATCAAACCTAATGTCATTTTAAAGTTAAAATGTTAAATTAGTCTGAATGATAAAATCAGTCGAAAATGCATCTTTTCCCGATATGTCACAGTTTGACGTCGCGAAAATAACATTTTACGTTAGCAACGTCATTAACTCAACAAATGTTCGATTACCTGTAACTGTATCGTATGCCCTTAAGTATGAACATGACTTAATATCTTATTGTCCAGTCTTTAAAGATGGGTTCAGATCAAAATTATCGTTGCAACTCAACATTCAATTTGGTTTGCAAGTGTCAGAAACATTAACAGCTAGACTTTGCTCTTGGTTCTTAAAGGCGCGTGCTTAGTGGAGAAGCAGCAAATACCAATTTTAAAGTTTCTGGTTTAACCCGACATGGGATTGTCGTAACGAAAGCGTAACCCATCACATATCATGTTCAGTGAACCGTGAAATCTGGGTCAAAACCAAATTTATTTAATGAGGACATTAGTACAATTGTCAAGTTGATATGACCAAAAATTACCCTAAACCAAAACTTGAATCTACTTTCAACCAAAACTTTAACCTAAAATAGACAGACAAACGCACCGACCAAAAAAAATATAATGACCCTCTACTATCGTAGGCGATGCAAACAAATTACTATTGCATTTTCAGTACTTAAAAGTGTGTACTAAACTAATACAAAACATGTTGATACGTACACACTGCATGTGCAATTTTCAGTTACTCTAAATAGTTTCTGCCCAAAATTCATCGAGACAACAGTAGTATGCCGATGTTCAAGACTCCTTAATCCATTTTAAATATAAAAATCAGGATACAAAAAAATAGGGAAACGCCTGAAATACACCGTAGTCGTCGACAAGGTAAGCGTCTTTTGTTATGCATGCATTTCTCGTTATGCGATTAAGCCGTGAACTCATCAAATTGGCAAGATTTGGAATAGGACACAATCGATTAATTTACAGGTCAGACGACTATTCTGGTCTATTAGATCAAAGACCGTGATCAAATGTCTCTCGTGAGTCGAGACACAGACACTTTATATCGGTCAACCAAATCGTGACGGTGACCGTAAAACTTGTGAAGTGTCTCATTAGTTCGTTCTTCCTGACAAGATAAACACGCAGTTATCGCTTAGCTAATCAATGAGGCGTGCGTACAATCAATATTTGCATTAAGGTAAGTTCGCCTTACAGGAAAATTGTATAAGTGTCATAAATGAATAAGGTGTAAAATTTGAATAAGTAAATAATACACTTTTCAGGAGACATAAATAGCATTGACTGTTCCAATTATACTGCACCAGATAACCGTCGAAATTCGCATCTGGTATAGTAGAATTGGTACCGATAATACTAATACTACACATGTTTTTGATTTATTTTATATAATCACTACTAATTAACTGCTAAACAATTTTTTTATCGGTTCCCTTTTTTAATTTAAAGTGTTTACGAGATACTTTTTGGAAAGCGACGAAATAATGCAATTGTATGAGACCCGACTCATTAAACATTCGGATTATCGTCCTTTGACCAGAAAAAAAATAATACATCGCGTAACATTTATTAATTTGTTTAGTAGCTAGTTAGGAATACGTATTTGTTCAATTAAATGGTTTTGCCATAGCTATTGTTCAGAGTCAATTTCAAAATATTGAGATATGTTTGATTGATCTTATGTTCTCAAATAATAGCAACAGAAAATTGGAGTATTGATAGAAAAATAAAGGCAACAGTAGTATACCGGTGTTCAAAAGTCATGAATCGATAGAGAGAAACAATTCCGGGTTACAAACCAAAACCGAGGGAAACACATCAACTATAAAGGAAAACAAAGGAACAACAGGAACACCGAAGTGCAACAAAAACAAACGCCAACACACATAGAAATGAACTATTTGATAACAACTGCCATATTCCTGACTTGGTACAGGACATTTTAAGAAAAAATGGTGGGTTGAAATGCGTTAAATGTCGTGCAAAATCTTTTAACACATGCGACGTATCACAGCATCAGTTCATAGACCTATTGACACTTATCGAATTAATTGTTTTGTTAAAAAGGTCTGACCAACTTTTAAACGGAACAAAACCCGTGGCATATTATATCGTGTACTTTCAGTAATTTGTATAAAGATAAACGCACCCTATATACTGGGCAACAACAGAACATTCACACGCATTGAATGTGTTCTGGAATGAACGTAACTAAACTCATCATAGATACCTGGATTAGAATTGTAAATGCCAGACGCGCGTTTCCTCATCAAATGACTAATCAGTGAAGCGTTAATCAAGAAGTTCTACATACTTCAATAGAAAGTCATTGACTTGGCCGTTTTTTTTTTTAGAGTTTTTGATGAAAATAAATCCAGGAAAGCGATACGGATGCACGACATTTAGAAAGTTCTGTTTATATTAATTCCTGCTAGATTCACTAGGGGTTGAATAAATATGGTCTATTTCGATATGGGTTTTTCAAATATTGGTTTTTACTTCGAACAACTTATAATTGAAGTTAAGTGATACCAATTTCTGTGCGCACTGTACGAGTTTCTATCAGGAAATAGACTTATCACCAAGTTTGTACTGACATGAGCAACGCGACGGGTGCCACACGTGGATCAGGAACTGATTACCCTTGCGTAACAGATAAGATGACCCTTAGTTTTGTTAAAGAGGATTTCGTGTTGCTCTTGATCAGATTTTGTTGTTGTGCTTTTTATTTTGTTTATGTATGTGATGTATTCTGGTAACAGTCTTCATTATCCTTTGTCGTGAAAGATTTGTTTCAATTTTAAAATTTTACATTCGGTTACGTTTCAGGGTTAGAATTTTTAAATGACCGATGGGTTATGAAATGTCTATTGTCTTAGGATAAAGAAAAAGTCAATTACCAATCCTCCGTTGCGTGATACCTAATTTCTTGTTATAACGTTTCAAAAGTATAAATTAAAGACAACAGTAGTTTACTGATGTTCAAATCTCATACATTAACGAAGACGATAAAAATTAACGGAAAAAACATCCCGAGGGAATTAAATGAACTTTAAGAGGGGCGAACCTAGCTACGGCGACAGGGTAAGCGTCGTTTGCTACATGTATGCATGCATCACCCCTCATGCGAATATACAACCAGTCAAAATGTCACAATCGAAAAAAGGACACAATCGATCGGTACATTTACAGATCAGACGACTATTCTGCTATCCAATTTAATTTACAAAAGATCTTAGACCTCGAAAGCTGTTGTTAGTGAGTTGAGTCACCCACAGGCAATTCGTATCGGTCAACCAATACATGACGGCCACCGTCTAATTTTTGTAGTGTCGATTTCAGTCGTTTGTCTTCATGCCTCTGTTGGGGCAGTTATGGTGTTAACAAAACACCCCTACCATATGATGGGTAGCACAACCCGACCATATGATGGGAAAGGGGTATATTGCCGCTGAAGATACGAAGAAATAAAACGTACGGCAGCACAAATCAAGGATAACATTAAGTTAATTGCAATATCCGTCTTAGGTCATTTTTTTTAAGAGAGTTGCTATCGTTGTTTTAGTACAATTGTATTGTTAATGTACTTGAGATACACAGAAAATGTATCATTAAAATCATGTCAGCACCGAAACACGAACTATTGACGACTGGGGTACCTATATTAGTAACTAGTATGTATATTATGTATTCCACTGATTAAAAATCTCCTGACTTCTTAAAGTGTGTCTAAAAATATATTTTTGCACAGAAATCATATTCAATCCAGGTCATCTATTCTCAATAGAAAAGATACAAGTTTCTTCCACGTAAACGCAATTCAGAAGTATCAGGCACATGGTTCAGTGCAAATATATCACTTTTCAAAATATTTGAAATTCAAATTATATATATACTAAAAAAAAATACTGATAATGTACAATGAATCCGAAATTGTAATAAAAATACATATGTCTGCCAAAATATAAAACACTTTAATCACAATAGCATGCAGTGTCTAGCCAATCGACAAAAATCAGACACAGTAGCACGTAATAAGGAAGACGTTCAATTTATATTTAAATGCTAACGGAAGTAAAAAAATAGGAGTTTCATTCACAAATCTGAAATGATCAGTGGATGATACATTTCATATTTCAGCTTAAGATACCTTTAAGGCGTTCTGCACGCAACACTGCATTTCAATAATGAATTCTACTCGGGTTCGCCAGTAACATCGCTTTCCGTAATTATTAACATTTCAGTATTTCTGGTCGGAATTCCCAGTATTACTTTCTTTCAGTAATTATTTCCTTCATGGATTCGCTTATATATCAACTATATAGATCTCGCGTCATTCGAGTTTTAATGTTAACTCAAAGTTTTTAACTCGAAAGGCCATAAAATTCTATCTCAAAATCTTACTCGAACTTATTATCACCTTGAACTTTTCGACTGAAATCTAGAACATGAACTATATCTCTATTGAAGGCCACACTCTGGAACAGCTGATGTAATTGTCTCGTGTGTTGTTACCCGCTGTATAGACTTGTTACGTTCCAATACTTATACAACATCTTAAATCTTAACGTCATGACTGAAAACGAGTTTACATCTAAATTATGACTATATCTCAGTAATATAAAAGTATGGAGAAGTTGTTTGTTCCATTGAAAAACAAGTTCAGTCAAAAAGATATCATACATTTGGAAGCTTTATAAACAGTAACAACAGAAGAACCAACATTGATTTCCAATTTTAGTACAATAATTTAATATGACAGTTGTTATCCATTCGTTTGATGTGTTTGAGCTTTTGATTTTGCCATTTAATAAGGGACTTTATTTTTTCAATTTTCCTCGGAGTTCAGTATTTTTGTGATTTTACTTTTTGATTAATAAACTGAAATTTAACTAACGACATCCACAACAATCACTATAAGCAGTATTAAGAATTTTATCTTGACCTCAAATTTTGACCCTAGATAATAAAAATCTTAAAGCACGATTTCACAAGACAAAAGTAGATAGATCACTAATCTAGTTTATTTCAGCATTAGGAATAGCCATGCATAAACTGTCTGTATGCCTTCTAGCTGCCCTGATTTTAGGTAAGAATATAATGTACTTGTAAATGTTTTACTTGTATCTATTATTTATATGATATGTACCTAGGCATGATTTTCTTTATTTTTGTTTGTTTTATTGTAACTGGGATTTTTAAAAAAAAGAATGATACTGTGGCTGTCAAGTTTATATGGCTTAACAGTAAATGAAATTCTTACATAAAATAAACGTGTTAGGCTCTACTGAATTCAACATAGGAGTTATCCCAATTACCTTATACAAGTCAAAGGGGAAAACATACATACGTTATTTATACTATTATAACAATTGTACTCGATTTATTGAAATAACATGTAATTGGAGTTTTAACCATTTGCGCGATTTTTTTTAAATCTGTTTTCATTCAATATCAGTACGAATGAATAGAAAAGATATTACTAAATAGTGTTTCACAATTTTGAATATTTCCATAAAATCAAAAAACTTTAATCATCGCTAGTTGGTTGATTGTTCTTTTAAGCTTTTTCGGTTATTAATGATCTCAAAACTTTTACATTTTTGCCTTTCCGAAATTTTGGTTTCGAGCGTACCCGGTGAAGATTATTCCAAAAACACGTGCTGTTCGCACGGACATCAATCTATTTGTTTTCATTAACACTTATTTGGTACTGCTGCTGGTAGACTATCAGTCCCTGATGGTAATATATGCCTAATAGCCTGGATCTTATTTATTAATGAAATATAGTGTATCATATATTGCAATGACTACATACACATCAAAACACACTATTGGCATCACTGCATACACAATAAGATGTACTATTTTAGTTGTTTCTTTTTCGGACGAGTATTTATAATAATGTATTACTACAAATACACTGGTCGATACTTCTCCAGATGGACCTTACGTAATTAAAGTTATTATTTTCATAGATCTTTAATTTATTATTTGCGCACTTTTATGAAGAAAAAAATATTATTATTTCCATTATTATAAAAATAATATGGCTATACCTAAAATAACAATTAATCTAAGTTTAAAAAACAAATGATACTATTTTAAAAATTTCTGTAGGCCTCGTCAATGGAGAAGGTTGTACGACTGTTGCAGACTGTGCCCACACTAGTTGTGACAATGAATCAACATTGCAGTGCGATGCCCAAAACGGAATCTGTGTGTGTGTTTTGAACAGCTCACGTGAGTTTTCATGAGTTACATTGACCTATTGTTTTAAAACTAAACCATATTTATACTTTGTCACGTTCTCAAATCAGATGAAGCAACATTGAATTGGGATAGAATATATAATCGAATCGCCATCTACTTGAATATGTTTTTGGTATGGTTATCACATGTTTGTTATTAAATGTCCAAAAATGGACACAGCTGACAAACTGGTACCCCTAACAGTATCAAATGTTTAGTAGATACAGTCAATGTGTAGATACTACTGCTAACAGACTTGTCACCCTTACAGTATCATTTGGTCAGGACTTTATGTTGCTGCGTAAATTCTACTGCTGATCGACTGTACACCTTAACTGCATCATATGTTCAGTACATACAGCCAATGTGTAGATTCTACTGTAAATAGACTTGTCACCCTTACAATATCACTAGTTCATTTCTTACAGACACTGTTCTGATGTTTCAACTGACAGATTGGTACCCTGGACAGTATCATGTGTCAATGTGTAGCTACTACTATCAACAGACTTGTTCCCCTTACAGTATCATTTGTTCATTGTTCACAGTGTAAAGACTAATGCTGACAGACTGTTAACCCTGACAGTATCATTTGTTCATTGTTCACAGTGTAAAGACTAATGCTGACTGACTGTTAACCCTGACAGTATCATTTGTTCATTGTTCACAGTGTAAAGACTAATGCTGACAGACTGTTAACCCTGACAGTATCATTTGTTCATTACATACAGTGTAAAGACTAATGCTGACAGACTGTTAACCCTGACAGTATCATTTGTTCATTGTTCACAGTGTAAAGACTAATGCTGACTGACTGTTAACCCTGACAGTATCATTTGTTCATTGTTCACAGTGTAAAGACTAATGCTGACAGACTGTTAACCCTGACAGTATCATTTGTTCATTGTTCACAGTGTAAAGACTAATGCTGACAGACTGTTAACCCTGACAGTATCATTTGTTCATTGTTCACAGTGTAAAGACTAATGCTGACAGACTGTTAACCCTGACAGTATCATTTGTTCATTGTTCACAGTGTAAAGACTAATGCTGACAGACTGTTAACCCTGACAGTATCATTTGTTCATTGTTCACAGTGTAAAGACTAATGCTGACTGACTGTTAACCCTGACAGTATCATTTGTTCATTGTTCACAGTGTAAAGACTAATGTTGACAGACTGTTAGCCCTGACAGTATCATTTGTTCATTGTTCACAGTGTAAAGACTAATGCTGACTGACTGTTAACCCTGACAGTATCATTTGTTCATTGTTCACAGTGTAAAGACTAATGCTGACAGACTGTTAACCCTGACAGTATCATTTGTTCATTGTTCACAGTGTAAAGACTAATGCTGACAGACTGTTAACCCTGACAGTATCATTTGTTCATTGTTCACAGTGTAAAGACTAATGCTGACTGACTGTTAACCCTGACAGTATCATTTGTTCATTGTTCACAGTGTAAAGACTAATGCTGACTGACTGTTAACCCTGACAGTATCATTTGTTCATTGTTCACAGTGTAAAGACTAATGCTGACAGACTGTTAACCCTGACAGTATCATTTGTTCATTGTTCACAGTGTAAAGACTAATGCTGACTGACTGTTAACCCTGACAGTATCATTTGTTCATTGTTCACAGTGTAAAGACTAATGCTGACTGACTGTTAACCCTGACAGTATCATTTGTTCATTGTTCACAGTGTAAAGACTAATGCTGACAGACTGTTAACCCTGACAGTATCATTTGTTCATTGTTCACAGTGTAAAGACTAATGCTGACAGACTGTTAACCATGACAGTATCATTTGTTCATTACATACAGTGACTGAACACTGGCACTCTTTTGTTTAGTACACACATTACTGTTTAACAGGGTCCTTGAGCAACCTTTTTATACTGGTAAGAAAAATGATGTTCCACTTCCCTCACTCAAAACAGACCTGAAATTTGCTGTAACTAATGTCTATGGTTATAGAAAGTAACATAACAAAATACCAAAACGGAAAGTCCTTTTTCAAATGGTAAAATCAAAAGCTCAAACATATCAAACGAATGGAAAACATCTGTCATATTCCTGACTTGGTACAGGTATTTCCTTATATAGAAAATGGTGGATCAAACCCGGCCCTACAGCCATCCAAACCTCTCACCTGTATGACAGTCGCATAGAATTCCATTATATTGACAACAATGTGTGAGCAAAACAAACAGACATAATAGGTAAAAATGTCAAAAATAAAGAATCAAAGATATTTATGCATTATTTGTCTCTGAGCGTTTTGTTTTTAATATTAAAAGATGGAATACACATCAACTCCGAAAATTAAAAATAAACTTGATTGTTGTAGAATGTTCCAGTAAACAGGAATGCCTTGATACCCAGGACTGGTGGTGCCCAGACCGTTTGAGGCATTGTTATGATGGCAAATGTGTTTGTCAGTATATTCCTGCATAACTTCTGTGAATAGTGTAAGTGACACTGTCTGTGTTTGTCAGTATATTCCTGCATAACTTTTGTGAATAGTGTAAGTGACACTGTCTGTGTTTGTCAGTATATGTCTATATAACTGTTGTCAATAATTTTAATGACACTGTGTGATCAGTATATTCCTGTATTACTGTTGTCAATAATTTTAATGACACTGTGTGATCAGTATATTCTGGCATTACTACTGTTAGTTATGTTATTTACACTGTCTGTCCCTGTCTGTTATATTTTTTTTCATATTAAAGTCACTGTCACTCCAATATGATTATATGAAGTTTTATTGTTTCTATGGCATGCCATAGCAATTGTATTTGTTTAAGAAAACAAATAGTATCTATTGTCTGTGTATAATTAAACATATAACCATGGGTAAAGTGTCTCAACGTAGCATGTTTATCATTATGAATTTGTTTTCATTTCAATCAACGTCACATCTTGCTTAGTGAACCATCATTTCTGTTTCAGCTGCATATATTTTTCTTTATTTTCAAAAAGTAGTCAACTAAATGATCTTGATCGTCTTTTATCATTATCATTTTATCATTGATAAAATTATGTTCACATTTCTGTAAATTTACTGTTATATAATGTTGAATCATTGTACCCTACTGCATATGTTAGGGGCATACGATACAGTTTTGATCCCACGGTGATTTTTTTACGAAAATTTGCATACGAGCTATTTGTCACTTAGTCAATTCAAATATGTAATAAAAAAATATATACCTCCATGTGCTACTTTAAGAGATAAATGGGGTCGAAATTTTAGACATTTACTCAAAATTTTGGTTTTTGGACATTTCTATCCTTTGGATAGACATACCTATTTTTTTTTTTTTTTTTTTTTTTGTGTGTTTCAAACGATAAACAAAAGCGGATTTTTGTGAAAACATTTGGAAAATTTTCTTTACAAAAGTACGCTCTAAATTTGTATAACAATTCTTTGGAAATAATTAATTGATATAAAACTTTCATGATTTTAGAAAAAAACGTCATTTTTTGCTATATATTCATCTAATCTAAAACAAATTTCATCTGTGATTTTTCATAAAATTGATACAAAAATCTTCATACGTAATCAAACCTAATGTCATTTTAAAAAGAGGGTCCATCAACTAGTTTTCAAGTTAAATCAGCCTGAATGATAAAAATCAGTCGAAAATGCATCTTTTCCCGATATGTCACAGTTTGACGTCGCGAAAACAACATTTTACGTTAGCCACGTCATTACCTCTCCTGTAACTGTATCATATGCCCTTAACTGAGCCCTATTTGGCACAACTTTTAAAACTTTTCGGTGTTTAATGCTCTTCAAATTCGTAATTGATGTGGCCTTCAAACTGTTTTGATTCACTGATGGGACTTTTGTAACGAAACGCACAACTGACGTACAATATGGTCTAAGTTTCTTTGGTGAGTTGTTATCTTGCTTGTCATTTGTTTGTAATCATAAAACAATGTAAAGGCAACATCGGTTGAGAGGAAAATACTGATGCACCTCTTATCGTACCTATGTATTATCCCGTCCTCTTTTCCTGCATTGTGACATCATCGAATGCGACTACACGACGATGTTCTACTTGTCATGAGCAATACGAAGGTGTCGCTAGTGCATCAGCCCCACCCTTTTTGACCACCTGTGTATTCGTCAAATTTCTTTTGGTCAAGATACAAGCATCTTTGAAATGCAATTCAAACAATCTGATGATTTTTTTTTTATAAACGAAATAATTCGAAACGAAAACAAAACAGGAATGCTGCTGCATTATTGAAACCGCAATATTTTGAACGATCTGATTGGAACAGACGTTATTCAGTAAAGTGCTCATGTGCTTATAATAATATATTCATGGCTTTAAAAATGGGCTTGAGCATTCCTTATATAGGCAAATCCAGAAAAGTTCTTCGGACGAATCAAATTTATTTAAGAGTTATTTTCATTTCCGAAGACGAACATAGAACCTTTTGTAAAAATTAATGTTCAAAGCTAAATATCTACACTGTGAGAATTTTGCTTAATCACAATTTAGAACGTCAAATATTTGTTGTTCATATTATATCATATTATGAATAAAAGACAATTATAATGTTTACATATTGATTTCCTTTAAAACAGGTGTGTTGTGTTGTATTAGACTAAGTGTTGAAGGCCGTCCGGTGACCTATAGTTGTTAACTTCTATGTCATTTGGTCTCATTAGCAATCATACCACATCTTCTTATTTCTATAAGTGATAAATTTCAAACAATGTTCATTCAGAGATGGTTTTATGTAACAATAATTAAGCGTAATAATTACCCATCAAACTAGCTATAACGCTATGATATGAATTTTCCCACTTTATTGGCTTAATATTGGAATGAAACAAAATTATCGGATGTTTATTTTCTCCATTATGATGTGTAATAGATTATATTCAAAAAATAATTCAGGATAGGCAAATAATTCAATAATTTATATTGTCTAAATTATAAGAAATTTGAAATCATATAAATATGATTCAAAATTGTAAATTAACGTTGTCACTGAAACGAAATGTCACTAATTTGTACCTTTTTTCTTTTCAGAAAAGAGACATAGGCAGTATACATATAATATGATAATGAGAAATAAATCTTATTTTATTGTAGACAGTTTAATCCTTTAAAATATTTAATACGCCTTCTTGTCGGGCTTGGTTTACTGGCTTCGTATCTTAGGCATGTTGCCTTTATTAAGAGGTGATGTTTGGAAGTGTTCGATAGCGTTTTGTTTATTTTCAAATTATCTAAATAATTGGAAATGAAAATCACTACCTTTAATAAAGCAGATTAGTGTAAACCAACTTAACTCTGCGGATACTTTTTTCGCATTTAGCCGATGCTAGGCGATTCGCCTCTATAGATTTTCTTGGTTTTCTAGCTCTGCCTTTCCACATACAAGATGTTCTTCATTCAACGCGTTTTGGAGTTTGTGTTGCCCATTCGTTAGTTTTTTATGTTAGTGTTTTATTGACCCTTTTGTCTTTTCCTTGTTTTTCGTTTTTTGCCAGGGCATTGTCAGTTTCTCTTCGACTTATGAGTTTTGAATGTCCCTTGGTATATTCCGCCTAGCTTTTGCTACAAAAGAAAACTACAAATCTTAAGAATGTAGTCAGGTCAGGTTTATGAATTTTTGTCAGATGTTCGGAATCCTTGGGTTTTTCCTACGATACAGGGTAAAATATTTTGCCCCATAACACCCACTTTCTTTTCATAGAAGACTTCAATAGCTCATAAAAAGGCCATTACCAAAATTTAAGCAGTTTCTAGATTTATTTTCTTGCGATTTGAGACCCAAATAATGCCAATGCTAAAAATAACGTAAAAGTCCGAGTCATCCTTTTCCGGCTATTTAAAAAAAAATATATATCTCAAAAAGGAGTTCCATAACCTATCAATATTTTAGATTAATTTGTTCCTTTACTTAAGCTCTTCTGACTCAAAGTATAGATTTTAAATTCAAGATTTTTTAAATTTCACCTAACTACATCCTTAAGTAATCATAGCTAATAATGATTTTATCTAGCATTGTTTTATAAACTCAGTATGATTTCATTGACTTCATCTATAATTGATCTTTTACCTGTGTATATAAATGATCTACCAACATGATATATCATTTTACTGATACATTAATGTAAACTATATATTTAAAGCATATAATACATAGTTGCCAAGGAAACCTGAATGTAATTTCAATCTTCTCATAAAAACATGGATACGAGTGGAAAATTAATTAAAAGCCTGAAGAAAGGTATCCATTTTCAAAAACAAAATTTTCCAATATTTTAGATATGTATTCTGCTTACAAAGATGTCTGCAAATGTAGTTCTCAGTACGTGTTTTACCGATTTTAAACACGATCACCTTCACGGGTGTCATTTTATAAGATAAAGACATTTTTATTCAAATTCAAGGGTCCATGGTGAGCAAATCAATTTTATTACAATGATTTTATAATTGAGAGAAACAAATAATTTTGACAATCATATATAAATATGAATATTATAAACTTAATTTCATGAGCTTAGGCAACCGCCAGATCAGATCCATAAGCATATATGTGTAAAACTGCAGTAATAAACTGGATTATATAAAATGTTAACGGGCAAATATTCTTAAAGTGTAACAAAAAAACAGATCAGTTCTGTATTATATGGATAGTTTTCTGAGTTCACCACATTTATTAATATATTCCAATAATTTCAATACCTCTAAGTTTTCTTGAATAAAAAGTTGAACATGGCACTTGTGTTTAACAATTCGAAATTTTTACAACTTATCAAAATTTTATCATAGAACTCTTTTCTCAAAAGAATATAAAGGGGTGTGCACTTATTCTGATTTTGCAGAGTGCTTGCCTATCTTTAAATTCTCTTAATTTCAAATACTTTTCTGTAACAAAAACAAGATAAATTGAAAAAAAAAGTCAAGAGTTTACCTTTATCTGATTTGATAGTATTTTCTCTAAAAATCTTTCCAAAATACAATAATTCTATAAGCAACAGTAGTTAACCAATGTTCAAATCTCATAAATAGATTAAGGAATCTGATGTACAGTAGTTGTCGTCTGTTTATGTAGTTCATACGTGTTTCTCGTTTCTCGTTTTTATATAGATTAGACCGTTGGTTTTCCCGTTTCGAATGGTTTTACACTAGTAATTTTTGGGGCCCTTTATAGCTTGATGTTCGGTGTGAGGCAATGCTCCGTGTTGAAGACCGTACTTTGACCTATAATGGTTTACTTTTATAAATTGTTACTTGGATGGAGAGTTGTTTCATTGGCACTCATACCACATCTTCCTATATCTATATAAGAAGATGGGAATCAGGGTAGCAAACAAACAATTTGTAAATAGCATGAACTCTGGTATTGCACCACTAATTCGGGCCCGATCACAAAGAACATACAAGAAAGTAATACGTTTTTTAAACAAAATAGTTCATACACATAGCTGTAACTTTGTCAAAAAGTAAAGCATTTGGCTTAAATTGGTATCAGATAAGTTTAAGGACTTGGCATGCATCACCAACCATGCTAATCCATACTCAGGTAAAATTTCACAATCGGGAATGTGTCTTGGTAAAATTGCAATGACGACTATTCTGATATCTAAAGACATCAGACCGCGAAAACATGTCGCTAGCGAGCTGAGACACCTGCAGGTCACATGCAGGTAGTAGACAAAACAATTTCATTTATAAAGAATTCAGTTTTTATTTGTAGGTCGCTTTTCATTTTTTCATATATTACATTCAACTTACATTAAGTTTTATTAAACTATACAGTACACATATATCTATGACAAACTTATCTTGTCTAAAATACATTTACATCATACAACTTTACATATAAATAAAATATAAGAATTGGCTACATATAGTTATCGTTAAACCAGTGAATATAAAGCGCAACAAACGAGCTTTAAGGTTCATTTTATGTCGAGCGTTTTCCATTTTGCAATTATTCGGTTTACAGTATTGATATGAAGAACAAGAAGAAGAAGAAGATGTTTTATTTTGCATCAAATGGGCTCACAAAGAGCATTACAATATAAGACATTATGTTAGACAAAATAACAATAAACAAGTATACATACAAATAAAACAAAACAGTTTGAACTTGTATAAACTACATAATTTATATATATATTAGTTGGTCAAACATTTATAAGTCGAGAACATTTTATCACGTTACCTTACGTATGACGTCAGAAAGACAAAATTCTGGATTTCCAGTGACACGCGTATTGATATAGACACTGAACAATACAATGAAATTTATATAACACAATATCTGAATATTCAACATTAAATAAGTATACCTTTTAAAGAAATATATTTAAATCATTTTAATTCCATGAACAGACAGACAAACAAGGAAAACACAATAGCAAATAAAAGTTCAAATTTTATTTTGTAAGGTCTCAAATGTTTATCCAAAAAATACTGATTGTTTTGTACATAACACTGCGTTTGAAAATACCGAAACAAATTCTTTATCTGTTTATACATTATTAGAAGTGTTCCAGCTTTATTTTTATTGTTTCCCCCCCTCTTTTTTCACATGGTTCTAAGATAAGATAGTATTACTTATTATTTTACAAAGGGGGATGTTGTTTGATTTCAAAGGAGAAAACTATCCACAGACCTAAGGACAAAGATGTGAACATTACTACGTAATTCAAAATTAGGATTCGTGTTACTTTGTGGGAACGTCCCTAATTCATAAACGTATTAACAAAATTACTGAATTACAAGGTAAATTCAACTGACTTAAAGTCAGTATCCAGACTGTGACATCATTTACGAGTGTTATCAAGTTAAGCAATGTAACTTACAAAGATGACAGCATAATTTCTGAATAATATCATTAATTGATAAGTGTTCAATCCGAAAAGAGAAAATCAAAAGGAACTATACATCAATACTCGAGTTGACCCTAATTATGACCAGCTTTCCTAAGATAATGAATAGTGAATGGAATTTTCAAACGCAGTGTAGTAAAGAACAGTCGTCTAGACTCAGTGTCGATAGCTCAGACGTCTAGTTTCGAAAGCTACGACGCCTTTTGTTAAGAGGTCAGACGTCTTGTGTATAGAGCTCAGATTTCTCGAGAGCTGAGATCGATAGCTCAAACAAACAAAGGCGGACAATAATAAATATATTTAATACAATTACACAGTAACGGGATTCTTAATATATAGATTCAAATATTCTGAAGGACTCCATGTCCTCAAATATTATAAAATCGGGTTTAATTTTACTTCAGAATCTGGTAGCGAGATATTCAATGCACACGTTGAATTTTAATCAGGTAATACACTTGCAATGGTATTTTCAAAGGTAGTGTGGTATTGAAACTTTTCTGATGGAATAATTATAGCACATTGAAGTGTGATTACAGACTAGTTGTAAGAACGTTTCTTTCATTGTTCCAAAGTAAAATCGAAAATATTTCTAGATGACTTAATTGAGATAAACCATCTGACAATCAAATAATCGGGAAAAAAATATCGATCAATATTTAATCATAGAACGAATCACCAAAATTTTAATCTACTAGTATTCTTCATTATTAATCTGATGATGAAATCTCAACGGCATTTTTAAAGTCGGTATTTATAGACCAGCACCCTCCCCTCCCCTACACAGACAGCTGATATGTAAAATATACTAATAACAAGAGTTCATTTCCAGTACCCTACAGATACAGATATTATCTTAAAAACAGGAACACAGGACTACATCAATTAAGTTCTTGAACTGTATTCGTAAGTTTTGATTTTGAACCAGTCACCATAGTGAAACCATATAAATAACCTGAAAATAAATTTGCTATCATCTCTGATTAAAAATAAGCCAATGGTTTATATAAGCATATTACTTCTTACTTTTAATCTTCATATCAAAAAATATTTTGTTATATCTCAATTATTATGTTTTGATGAGTGTTCGGATGAGTGTGTAATTTCTGTTGCGTAGGTACAAAAAATAGCACCCATCGCATTGCACATAGCAAGTAGATATCCGCATAGAATAAATAGTAAATACCTTCCGGAACACCAGAGATCACCCCCGGTTTTTGGTGGTGTTCGTGTGGCTCAGTTTTCTATGTTGTGTTGTGTTGTGTATACTGTTGTCCGTCTTTTGGTTGTTTTTTTTTTTTTTTTTTTTGCAATTTCGTTATCAGTTTGTTTTCGACTTATGAGTTTGAATGACCCTTTGGTATCATTCGCCTCTCTTTTTAATTAAATAAATAAATGCCATAAAATGAAATGAACTAATTTGCTTATCTTGTATTCTGAGGTTGCTGTCTCATTGATATTTACCTTAAAATCTGCCTTTTATTCAAAGTAATGTGTATTCGACTGTGTTAGAACATCAAAGACAGTCAAGGTTGTCATAAACACTTAAATTCGTGTATAAATATGAAAATATGCCCTAAATCTGGTTAATATGAGATTTAGACAAGACCCAATCATAAAAACAGTTTATAAGCATTTACACGTACCTTGTAATTGTTAACGTCCAAGCTTAGTAATCGGTGCCCTCTTTACATTTGGCACTGTTAAAAAATCATGGAAGTACGATCATTACAACGTGGTTAAATATAACCTTGAAAGTTCATTAGCTATTTAAAATTTACATAATAATATTGTATTCTTGTCACTTGCGGTCAGAACGAGGTTCTATTATCTGTAACTGATCTTTGTAATATTTGTTTTTAATTTGTTGTTTTGTCATAATCAGGCCGTTGGTTTTCACGTTTGAATTGTTTCGCCTTTTGATATCGGTTTTGCTCATTGTTGAAGGACGTACAGCAACCTTTTATAGTTGCTTGATAGATGTCTCATTGGCAATCTTACCACATTTCCTTCTTTTCATATTGACTGATATTCTGTTGAAATGGGAGAAGTGCATACCATTTATATACCCGTTTGATTGATTGATTGATTGATTGATTGATTGATTGATTGCATAAATTTCATCGGCCTAATTCAACAAGATCAATCATTGGGCTCCTTAAATCAATCAATTGATAACTTTAATGCAATAACATGTTTAACCCATGGATGTTTAACACCACAACAGTCGCTAAGTGGATATCTCATGGGCACTTATACCACATCTTCCTATATCTATCTCGATATGATGCCAGAAGTCCAGTGAGTGTTATTGGTAATTGTTATATTCTACCATTTACAACTTACTATGGTATTGACCTTGTTACTGGATAGTATACAAGAGCGTATTTTTATTTCCTTCATTTGGTGTTATGTGAAATGTAACTGTTCAAATCTTACATCTTTGTTTTTTAATGCACAGCTGCCTATTTGGCAATTACACCACATCTACTCATTTTTATTCATCCTTTCACGTGCTATATACTATTGAAAGTTCATTATCTGATCAAAGATCACCATGGGGCATTGCCACTGGTAAATGAATTTTAGTCTTAAACGGGCATTATGATCTTAACATCATTAGAAAACTAATTCAGTCAGTTCAGTCGTTCAGTCCAGTTTCATATCTATCCACTGCAGTAATTATAGTGCTGTTCAAACAATTCGCTTGCAGTCAATTCAGTTCTGTTCGGTAGCTTTTCGGACAATTCATTATGATATTGATGATTACTACTGTCTGAACATAGACTGGATATATCTTAATCAATTGTAAGCGAATTGTCTGAAATTTAGTGATTTTACTGCAGTTGATACGCTGAAAATTGACTGACAGACTGAAAATGACTTAATAATTTAGTTTAGTCTTTTAACATCTGTTCAGGTCAAAATTAGCACACTAGTGTGCACAACATCGTGTCTTCTCGTCTTTTTATAAAGTAGCATCTATTTCTTAGTATAATAGTTCCCAACACAAGATATATACAGCATGATTTCGTGTGTGAAGGTGTTTCTAATTTTATCTTGCTATCAGTAACATAGAGCATTTTTAAGGCGGTATTGTCATTATTTTTGTGTCTCTACTTATACATTGTTATATATCAGCATCGCAAAATGACGTGCTTTTTTTCTGTACTAATTTTTATTGTACGTTATTAATTTAATTTGCAACTCACCAAAAGCTAACGGATCTTCGGTTGTTGTGATATCTTGGTAATCTACAGTTGTAACTCCACTAATTAGGGCCCGGTCTGAAAGAACATAACAGAAAGTAGTACATATTTAAAACAAAATAGTTCCTACGTATGGGTGTTACTTTTAAAATAAGTAGAATATTTATTTATTTTTTTGTATCAAATGGAAGCTGAATTACTGGACAGGTTAATAAAAAAATGTTAAAAAAAAAACATGATTCATTTTGCCTGTTTCTCAGATTTTCCCATAATTCAGATAAGAATTGTTGACACTGTTCCTATATTTCTGCATCCAATCACCCAAAACCGAATCCATATTTTTCGTTACCACTTCTCCGAATTTCCGGTAAGAATTTTGATGACAGAACATCGTTGTCGACCGTTTCTTGTCATTATTTAGTCTTTATCATTTTCAATAGTTACACAAAGTCATATATATTCAGAAATAAATGAAGAGAAAAATCTATCAGAACAACCTTGTCAAACTTAGGCCTTTTTAGAATGATACACAATTTATTTTTCTAGGCCTAAATCATGAGATACATGGCCTTTTAATTGGTCATGTTTCGTCTGAAATTTGTAAAATAAAAATTCAAGAAATGCAATAAAGAAATATCAGACCTACCTTCTACTTGCGCTATCTCTTCTGAATTTAATGAGAATATTCCTAAGTAAAAATCTGAAAGGATAAAATTAATTTTGTGAATGTAATTTAAACATCTGCATTTATATATACAAAAATGTTAGATTCAGAAACGGAGGTCCAATTCATCGTTTCAGAATCTAATGCATTCTTAGTCACGGACATCAATCCTACTTTATGTCCGACGGAAAATATTTCATGGGGGACATTATTTTATGTTACAAAAGCGCCTTAAAAGAATAGCCAAAATCTTTTACGGTCAACTTTGCCTGAAGTAGTTGGAACCTATGTTTTTTTCAAAAAAAGCATCTTCTTAAAAAATTCTAGATTTTATCAACGGTGAATTTAGAAAGGAACATGCACTAATATGTTATAAATCATGACAGCATCGAAGCACATCTAATGTGTTAGTTTAAAATTGAAGTGTGCCTGAAAAAGTTTTGATTGTTTGAAGAGTTTAACAAATGACGTAACGTGATTTCCTTCTTTAGTGTTCAAAGATTCAAAGATTCAAATTCTTTAGTGTTCGAACAACGTAATTACCCATAATCCTTCAGATTCTTAAGCGACAATCTTGTTCGAATTCGTAACGGAGTTCGTGTGATCGACTGATCGAATGCCGTGGTGAGTGATAAAGTACAAACCTTTTCAAGAAGAAGCGCACTGTTAGTTTTGTTAAGACTATTTCAATCTCCACTCGATATATATGTATGTGTATGTGTATGGTGGTTGTATTAATTCAGATCCCGTGTCAACACTTCGCTACAATGATTTGACATTAGAAGTAGTCGTAAGGAACGCGAGGCAATGATTCACTAAACAGAAAGTAGAATCGATCGTTGTCAGATCCTTGTATGCAATCGGGACACAAAATATGTATTTAAACTGATTAGATTTTAACTTACCCAAAAGAAATAGACCGGCTCCAATGATCACGAGCAAAATTGTAACACCTATAATAATGATAGGCCGTCGAGAAAATTGTTTTTCTTTTTTCTGTTCTTCGTCGTTTATTTTATCTATGGCGTCTACTGCTACAGCAATGTCATTTTCTGTAATAACAACAAAGATGATATAACTATGTCAAATATTTCATGTTCAGTTCTCTGAAAAATATAAAAATGCAAATATTTGCCGAGATTTTTACAGGTCTTTCTTTATGAATATATCTTTAAAATAGTTATTTCCTATGGTATACACTAGAGAGGTTCCAAGTAAAACGATATTTAAAGTCAGGAGACGAACAAGATGGTGGAAATGGAGATGGCGTCCTTACTGTCGCCATCAGATATACAGAAATTGAACGAAGTATCATAAATGTTGGTGAAATATTCAGTACTATATTTTAAAATGGTTATTGCATTATTTTCTTTTAGCTTTTCGTTCGTCCGAAAATAATTATTGATTAATAAAATCATTTGCAAATCAAGTACAAAAACTTGTGAAAACAGCTAAATTTACCCCTAAAGATCATCAAATAACTGTAAAAAAAATAAAGATATCGTTGTGGTTCCGCGTAGCGATACTTGTACTCGATAAAAAAAATTCGACCGCCAAACGCTTTTTATATCAAGCACAAATCACAGCACATTCAACATCCATTTTGAATCGATCTTATAAACATGGACGAAACTTCCACATATGACCTTTAGAAACAAAAAAAGATAAATCAAAAGGAATAAATGAAATGATTTCAATGTGCAAAACATGTCAACTAAATACAATATGTTTCATTGTATGTCTTAGATGGCATCGCCATTAAAGCTCGCCGTCTTTAATGAAAAAAAAATAATAATAAAACGAGAACTATAACATTTCCTATTGCTGGATTTACACCTATTTCATCTAAAAAGACTACTTTGCTTACTCTCATTTTCTGGTAAATTGTTTTCTCCGTTTTGCTTATCCTCTATGCTGCTGTTTTTATTCTTTTTATTCTTTTTGCTTCTTTCTTTCATTTTGTTCTTTCTAGTTTGACTCTACAATTGAATATGTTCATACAATTATTTATATCCATATGGGTTAATGCAATGTAAAACCATACATGTGTAAAGTTTAAAATAAAACGAGCTAACAAATAAATAATTATATACGAGAAGAACAAGTGAAGTTGCATTCTCAGATGAATTATTGTTTTATTATTATGACAATTAAGGAGGAAGTGATATTCATCTTCACCTTCATTACATTATAACAATTACGTGGTTTATGTTTCTCTGAAATATTTTTATATCGTCCTGTTTCTATGTATAAGTTAATATTATTATTGTGTATATTCTGACTAATTTGATTGGTTTAGAAAGAGTCATATGTTCAATTGTATGTTCAAAGGTAGACTAAAACAGCAGATAGAAAAGTGATATTGCACGGTTATTTTTAGAATATCTGACACAATCGAAACAACCAATAAAATTAATTGGTGCTCAACTTCCGACTTTTTGACATAAATATGACCTGATTGTCAAATCAAAGCGGGAAACTTAAAGAGTAAATTTCCAGAATCCAGTACGGAAGCTACCATTTGATTTTTAATGGGGAGAGGGGGCTAGGATGAAATTTGAAAAAAGGCAGGACAGGAGTTTTGAGTAAAAAAAGGCAGGATGAGCAAGTTGGCAAAAAAAAAAGGCAGGATGCCAATTTATGTAAAAAAGACTAAAAAAAAAATGCAGGACAAAATTTTTCATCCTAGCCCCTCAGAGATGCATTCCAGTTGTCCAGGGAGACCAGTCATTATCGCTATTTTACGAAATTTTCCTTTGATCTTACTGACTGATAATTTCCTTTCTCAGCACAGTAGAGTGATATGAAAAATTATCGCTAGAAACTAAGGGCGCACGTGCCGTTGTCAATAAAATTAACAACGTCGTCATAGGTAAAATAGCGATAAACAGATTATCATTGGTCATCTCAACTCGATTGCTTTTCTCACTTTCGCCGTACCGGCTCAAGCGAGAAAATCAATCTCGTTGAGATGACCAACGATAATCTATAATTACAAGCCCGTATTTGACGATATATTATCCACGCATCGCTATTTCAAAATCTTTAATGAAAAAAAAAAACGAAACGCAAAATCTCTTAAATAAATATCAAAATATCTAGTTTGCTATCCAATCTTCAATGAAAAGTAATTGAATAATATTTTTGATTAACATTATAGAGGATGGCTTGGATTTGGAACAGCATTTAATAATTCATAGAAAACAGCAATATTGTCAAAATGTCAACAGGAAGTTCAAATTGAAGGAAGATAGTTTTGGTGGGAAATGTACTAAAATCAGTATTGTCAAATCTTATGATATATTTCTGGTGGCAATAATTCAAATATTATAAAGTTATCACATATTATGTTTACCAGACTCAAAAGCTACATATAGGATTACCTAAAAAGGCTTTATTAGTATATGAAAAGTACATTTAATTTTTATTTTATTAGTATAAAAATTGGTTGGGACCCTACAATTTCAACTGGCCCATGAACAAATTAATTTGGGGGCCCAGCTGGCCCCTGGAAAAAATTAAGTTTAGTCCCTGCACTTATACAATAAAGTGTTCGCCTACTCCACACGTGTACGGCCCAGTGATTGCTTTCTCCATACTCATACGATTCGATGTTCGTTAACTCCATACTTATACGATTTAATGTGCGCTTAGTGCAAACTGGTAGCAGCCCAGTGTTCTTTTACTCTACACTGATACGATCCAGTGCCCGCTCACTCCACACGAACACGATCCATTATTTGCTCACTCCACACTAATACGATCAATTATTTACTCACTCCACACTTATACGATCAATTATTTGCTCACTCCACACTAATACGATCCATTATTTACTCTCTCCACACTAATACGATCCAGTGTTCGCTCACTAAACCCTTACACGATCCAGTGTTCGCTCACTCAACACTTACACGATCCAGTGTTCGCTCACGCAACACCAGTTTTCGCTAGCTGTGTACTAATATGGCCATTGTTTGCTTACTCTATACTGATAGATGTACGATCTAGTATTTGCTTTCTCCACAGTAATACGGACAGTGTTCGATCAGTTGAAGTAAAGTAAAGATTTGACCAATTATATGAAAATGTACAGTTAATTTACTAACGTTAACAAAATGTGTTTTTGAGGCGTTAGATCATTAGATATAATCAGTGGAGTCATATAACGAGGTGTTAATGACTTTAGAAATAAGGAGATGTGGTACAAAAAGAATTATCAAAGATACCAGGCTTATAAGTTATAATTGTGTACGCCAGACGCGCGTTCTGTGTACTAAAGACTACAGTGCGCCCGGATCAAAACAGTTAAAAGGCCAAATAAAGTACGAAGTTGAATAGCATTGAGAGCCAAAACTTATGAAAGGTTTTGCTAAATACAGATAAGTTGATATATTCCAATCACACGACTGTCCATTAAAATACCAAAGAACAAGAATGTAAACAACTGCAGGTCACAGTACGGCCTTCAACCATGAACAAAACCCATACTGTAAAGTAAGCACTAAATAAGCAATGAATTGAGAGATAGCTTATATATTCCATTATCGCTATTTTGTGTATTTTTCCTTTGATCTGTGATTTGTTTTTGCGCCATAATAATTTTTCATACGATAGAAAATCACGTCAGAAACTGAGGGCGCCCGTGCCGTTGCCAATGTAAATATCAACGACGGCATAAGCAAAATAGCGATAAACAGATTCATGATATAGTCTTTCAAACTCGAGGATGTTTCTCGGCCACATCTTATCTCAGGGCTGTCGCCCTTCGATGAAAACATTGTAGCTGAGAACCACCCTCTTGTTTGAAAAACCATCGATAATCTATAATTATTTAAAAGAAAAACAATTAATGCGGCCATTTGATTCCTAATGTTATCTTTATCAGGGTGATGACTGAACAAAATTTTTTTTTTCCAAATCACAATAATTTTCAAGATAATTATCAATACAGCGTAAAAGAAATGATCTACTTCTTCAAGGATCAATATTGTCGATACATATCGAAAGAGAGGAAATTATATAAATTCTAATGCATTTTGCCAGCTGCTCATATTTTTGCATGAATAAGAGAAGATGTAGGATGCACTCCAATGAGACAGCAATTTAAAACAAAAACATCTAGGGGTCGAATTATAGTCTGCAGCAATGAATAGTTGTCTGTAAAATGTGTCAAGCTCTCAATGAGGGTTTAGATGGGGTTTACAGAATACAGAATAATAGGCAAAAAGTGCTAAATACAGGGCAAAAAAATAAAGAACATAGAATAATGGGGTGCTTAAATAAAAGAATAGAGAATAATGGACAAAATATATAGGAAAAGAGAATTAAAGACCCTTTGTGAGCACGCTCACATACCCCACGCTTCCACATTGTCACTGGACAAACAAAATCTCACCAGATTCCTATGTTAAAAGACTCACAACCCCTACAATAGTCAACTGATACAAAATTCTTGTAGATACGCACATCTACATAGTATGTCATTATCATATACAAAGTTTCATGGAATTCTGTTGTGTGGTTTTAGAGGAGTTGCGATGACAATCGGTTGCAGTAGTATTATATTTCTAGGCCAACATTCTAACTTCAAAGGGCATAACTCCTATAGGATAAAAGTGGAATCATCATTTCCTGTAGATATGGGTGCTATAAACAGTTTCGTATAAAAAAACTAGGGGTTATTCCCCGACTAAAAATAACAATGGAGGGAAACCCCTATTTATTTACTTAACTGGTGTAAAAATATCATGTTTTTTGTATTTGATTGTAAAAATTAGTTAGCAGGTTAAATGATTAAAATAATTTAAAAAATTAGATTAAATATTCATGTTTTGAGGGGAGACAACACTGTAAACATCCTGTTTTTTTTGGCAGTGAAAATTGAAAACTAATGTGCAGCCACTGTAGCTCTTTTCGGAGCAGGAGACCGTACCCTGAAGCGAGATTTTTTTGAAAGGCCAGGTAAAAACCTATGAATTTCAT
This sequence comes from Mytilus coruscus, assembly GCA_017311375.1. Lineage (NCBI taxonomy): Eukaryota > Metazoa > Mollusca > Bivalvia > Mytilida > Mytilidae > Mytilus > Mytilus coruscus. The sequence goes on along the minus strand of CM029606.1, from coordinate 27,809,719 downwards.
ACAGTTTTGATTATGTGAAATGTGCCTGTATCATGTCTTCATGGGTATACACATGACCTGATTTCAGGTTTTTTATGTTCAGATTAGGCACTTTTTTCCCCATGTTCTTTGGATGGAACTTTTTTATTGTATTAAAAGTACACTTTATTTTTATTTCATTGTAAACTAGAGAAAATTCTGATTCCAGTGATATCTAGTTTTATACAAGTATCTTTATTAACCATTCCACCACTAAGGGTCACTTATGCATGGTCCCTCAAATATGACGTCATAGAAAAAACTGTTGATTGCACCCTATGCACATCTGCATAGTATTTTCTAATTATCAACAGTTTCCTGAAATTCTGTTGTGTGATTTTAGAGGAGTTGCGATAACAATCTGTTGCAGTAGTATATTTAGGTCAACATTCTAAGTTCAAAGGGGCATACAATGTAACTCCTAGAAAAAATGTTGAATCATTCCAGTACATATGCACATCTACGTAGTATGTTCTTATTATCTAACAAGTTTCATGAAATTGTCTTGAACGGTTTCAGAGGAGTTGTGTTGAAAAGAACAGGGCTGACGGACAGACGGACGGGTCAAAAACATTATATCCTATGGAACAAAGTTCCGTGGGGTATAAAAATGGTAAAAAAAATAAAGAATAAAGAAATGAGGGACTCCCGATCCAGACCCTCCCTAATCATCCTGAATCTTTTCAAAATCGTAATCAACGGAAAATTGTTCGAATAACAGAAAAACAATATATGACATAAGTAAGGGTCTGGGTGGGGTTTATAGAATAGAGAATAATGGACAAAAAGTACAGAATAAAGAGCTAAAAACAAACGAAGAATATAGATAAATAGACAAAAAATTAAAAAATAGATGATAATGGGCCAAATAAATAAAGAATGGAGAAAAATGGATAGAAAATTAAAGAATAAAGAAACAAGTTACAGTAGGCAAAATGCATGAATAGAGAATACATTGAGATAGTATACTGTATATACTGTATTTAAGAATGAAAACAAACTCAAGATAATGGACCTACTGATATAAAATCCTGCGATCCTAGTACACTCCAATATCGGTAGATGTAACTCACGGAATTTTATACAGAAGCGTCAAAAATACTATCTAAACAACTGATCATGTTTAAAGTCATATAAAACGAGTTTCTTGTATATAAATATAAATGTTAAAGAAATTATTGAAAAATAAAGTATAAGCACTAAAGCAATGAATTGAGAGATAGCTTATATATTCAGAATATAATTAAAACAATCAATGCAAAGTCATTCGGTTTCTAATGTTATCTTTATCAGGGGGATAACCGATCAATAGTCTTTTTCCCAAATCACAATTTTCAAGATAATTATGAACAGCGTAGAAGAAATGATCTACTTCTTCAAAGATAAATATTTGTCGATTCATAATGAAAAAGAGGAAATGATATACCATCTATTACGTTTTTGTCAGCTGCTCATATTTTTGCATAAATAAAAGATGTAGGATGTACATCAACGAGAGAGCAATTTAAAACAAAAGCATCTAGGGGTCGAAATAAAGGCGGCAACAATAAATAGTTGTCTGTAAAATATGTCAAGCTCTTAATGAGGGTCTAGATGGGGTTTACAGAATAGAGAATAATAGGCAAAAAGTGCAGAATAAAGGGCCAAAAAACTAAAGAGTAGAGAAATAAGGCAAAAAAATAAAGAGAATAATGGGGTGCTTAAATATAAAGAATAGAGAATAATAGGCAAAAAGTGAAGAATAAAGGGCCAAAAAACTAAAGAGTAGAGAAATAGTACAGAAAAAAAAGGCAAAACAATTGAGAGAAAAATGGGGTGCTTAAATATAATGAATAGAGAATAATGAACAAAATAAAAAAGAATAGAGAAAGCGGTAAAACATTAAAGAATAAAGAAATGAGGGACTCCCGCTCCAGACCCTCCCTAATCAAAATCGTAATCAACGGCAAATTGTTCGAATAACAGAAAAACAATATATGACATACATGTAAGTAAGGATCTGGATGTGGTTTATAGAATAGAGAATAATGGACAAAAAGTGTAAAATAAAGAGCTAAAAACAAATGAAGAATATAGATAAATAGAAAAAAAATAAAGAATAGATGATAATGGGCCAAATAAATAAAGAATGGAGAAAAATGGATAGAAAATTAAAGAATAAAGAAACAAGTTACCCCTATCAAGACCGTCATAAGTCGACCATTGCTTAGGTTCTTGTCCTTTTACAGGCACATGAACATTTGGAGGAATTGGGATATAATTTCCTTAGATAACAATGAATCTTTGAATTCGATTAGTTGACTACTAACAAAAGGTAAATACGAGGAACATACAATAAAATTCAATTAGGAGGAGCACTTAAATCCTTTATCATGGCATAAAAAAGGCAAAAAATGCACGAAAAGAGAATACAGTGAGAGAGTATACTGTATTTAAATGGAAACAAGCTCAAGATTATTGACCTGCTGATATAAAATCCTGCGATGCTACATTCTAATATCGGTAGATGAACCTCTCACGGAATTTTAAACAGCAGCGTCATAAATACTATCTAAACAACTGATCATGTTTAAAGTCATATAAAACGAGTGTCTTGTATAAATATAAATGTTAAAGAAATTATTGAAAAATAAAGTATAAGCACTAAAGCAATGAATTGAGAGATCGCTTATATATTCAGTTATATAAAAGTTTAAAACAATCAATGCAAAGTCATTCGATTCCTAATGTTATCTTTATCAGGGGGATAAAGTCTTTTTCCCAAATCATAATTTTCAAGATAATTATGAATAGCGTTAAAAAATGATCTACTTCTTCAAGGATAAATATTTATATTTCTTCAAGGATCATTATTGTCGATACATAATGAAAAAGAGGAAATGATATGACTTCTATTACGTTTTTGTTAGCTGCTCATATTTTTGAATGAATAAGAGAAGATATAGGATGTACATCAATGAAACAGCAATTTAAAACAAAAGCATCTAGGGGTCGAAATACAGGCGGCAACAATAAATAGTTGTCTGTAAAATATGTCAAGCTCTTAATGAATGAGGGTTTGGATGGGGTTTACAGAATAGAGAATAATAGGGCTAAGCCAAAAAGTGCAGAATAAAGGACCAAAAAACTACAGAGTAGAGAAAAAAGGCCAAAAAATAAGGGAATAATGGGGTGCTTATATATAAAGAATATAGAATAATGAACAAAATAAATAAAGAATAGAGAAAACTCGTCTTAAGCTAGAGAGCTAGAGACTCCCTATCAAGACCCTCCCTAATCATCCCGTATCTTTTCAAAATCGTAATCATCGGCAAATTGCTCGAATAACAGAAAAACAATATATGACATAAGTAAAGGTCTGGATGGGGTTTATAGAATAGAGAACAATGGACAAAAAGTGCAGAATAAAGAGCTAAAAACAAATGAAAAATATAGAAAAATATGCCCAAAAAAATGAAAAGATAATAATGGACAAAATAAATAAAGAATGGAGAAACATGGTATAGAAAAATAAAGAATAAAGAAACAAGTGACTTCATCAAGACTGTGTTAAGTCAACCATTGCTGAGGTTCCTGTCCTTTTACATGTAGGCACATGAACATTTGGCGGGATTGGGATATAATTTCTTTAGCTAACAACGCTACTACTTTTAATGTCGATTAGTTGACTACTAACCAAAAATATATACGAGGAACATAAAATAAAATACAGTTAGGATGAGCACTTAAATCCTTAATTACGGCATAACAAAAGCAAAAATGCAAGAACAGTAAAAATACAGTGATTACTGTAATTAAGAATAAAAGCAAGTTTAAGATAAATCACCTGCTTATATAAAATCCTGCGATCCTACACTCTAATATCGGTAGATGTACCTCACAAGGAATTTTATACAGCAGCATCATAAATAATATCTAAACAACTTTCCGCTTTTATTAATCATTAAAACGAAAAGAATCGTAGTTTAAATTTTTGTCTAAATCGTAGCTAATGTCCCTTTAAATAATAAGCTCTATTCATTATATTACCGTAAAACGCTGTGTGCTAAATACCATTTTTTATCAAAATCTTTCAGGTGGAATATAACTTCCACAATAAATGTCTATGAATATTCGAAATTAAACTTAGTAAATGTTATACAAATTGTTTAAATCTATTTTCCTGCTGCAAAAGTATAAAGTAATGGAAATATTAAGTTCATTAAAATAAAAGCACGAGCAATTTGAACAAACACTCCATGAGCAGGAGTCAATGGAACATCACGACGAAGAAATGGAAAATTAACAATAGGAAAAGTCGTCCTATTTATTAGTATTATAAATGTTGGTATGACCATGAGAAATTCTAATATCAAATTTCAAAAAGAAGATCGATCACTATTAAAGCTTGGTTGAATAAGAGTGAGTTGAGGTGGATATAGATTTCATTTGTGCATCAAGAAAATCTTAAATGTGTATTTAATAACATGTCGTTTTAATATCTGCAGGTACTGTTAAATAAAGTAGTGGTTCAATGGGTCTTTATTTATTTTAGCCATGAATTATAATTTAACCAAATATATATAAAGTATAAATATACATTTAAAGGAGAAACAGTAAGTACACACCAAAACACCAATCACTTGACTGAATACCCATCTGATCACCAATCACTTGACTGAATACCCATGGGAACACCAATCACTTGACTGAATACCCATGGGAACACCAATCACTAGACGAAATACGTACTCTCCAAAACGAACATTAAAAAATTATGTTAAAAGCTCTTTCAACTTTAAATCTGGAGGAAACGTACCATGTGTTTTGAAAAAAATTTCAAGATGTGACTTTTTGTTTCTGATATCTACTATTATTTGGTGAAAAGTAGGGAAAATCGAATATTAAAAGCGTATAAAAGATTTCATTTGAAGAATTATAAAAATGTCAAAATAATCGAAATATTATTAAGCGCTTGGAGACAATTGCAATGCAGTATTTTAAATTTTACGATTTGTTTTGTGTAAAATTTCCATTTATTGACATTCGCAACTAAAAAAAAAATTAGTTCCGCATTATCTTGTCTTTTTCGTCATTAATTTTCATGAAAAGGGTATTTTCTTGGTGTCTATATGAACAGCAACGTTTTATCATATTCATAGAAAAATTACAAAATTTACCCAGTTGCACATCTTTGTTGACCATATGACAATTTTTTGTACTCCATTAACAGGTTTATTGATACAGGAAAAAAGTGATGAGACTAATTATTTCATTACCAACCGCCCTTGTTCAAGTATTGTAGATGCTGATCAAGGTTATGCTTTGATTGGGTTTCACAACCTTGCACCGTAATTGTATTGTAGAAATCAAATGCAATTATTTGGTCTAGCTTGGTAGATTGGCTTTACATCATATAACAAAGAAAATCGATTTATTAGAGTTAACATCTATGTAATAATTGAAACTTAACGAGGGTGTTAATATCAGATCGTATTTATTCACGATATATTGTATATCATCATTAATGATGACCAATCCTTTCTTTTTTATGTAGTTTTGAGATTAGTAGATAATCATTAATGAACTCGATAGCCAGGAATTATCACGATCCATATGTCTGAACCGCCTCGTTGGTCTCGTGATAGTGTTTGCTTCGAGTACTATAGGTCGTAAGCCGCTTCTCCGTTTAGCAGGTGTCATTAAGAATAAGAGCAAAGACTGGTCAGCTCGGAGTCAGAATAACGGTCCGCGTAAAGTGATGTCTTCCTGCTGACTGTCACCTTTTTAACTATATATAGCACGTTAAAAATCCGGCTCAGCGTGTCGGTCTAGAATAGGGTTTATATTCATTTTATATTAATATGTTCTCGTCCTGAATATGCATTTTTTTCTCTGCTGGACGTTTAGCAGCCATCAAATATCATCACAATATGTCTGAAGTGTATTTCGACAATATTCAAAATGTAGAGGGACACTGAAGTTACCCGCGTATGTCCACTGTTAATCGAAATTCAATTCTAATAAATGAAATTGAGTATGGTGGCATCGGAACTAGTTTGAAAATTGATCTACAGTAACACCAGAGATTTTCTTTATTTTTGACATTTCGTATACTCATTGTGACTGTAATTCCCCGACATGAAACCTTACGAAGGTAAACATTGAATTAGTAGTTGCAAGTATTTTTTGTTTCCGCTACATACAGACAGTATCTTTCTTGAATATTCAAAAATAATAATAATTCTGATTCTTTTCAATTTCCAATATATATTGGCTGACGAACACCTCGGACGAGAAATAAAATGTTTGTTGAGATCGACCAAGTAGCAAAATAAGTGTCCACTTGTTGACGCGAAGTCAGTATAAATGATCCGTTTGTAAACATTGAATTAGTAGTTGCAAGTATTTTTGTTTCCGCTACATACAGACAGTATCTTTCTTGAATATTCAAAAATAATAATAATTCTGATTCTTTTCAATTTCCAATATATATTGGCTGACGAACACCTCGGACGAGAAATAAAATGTTTGTTGAGATCGACCAAGTAGGTCAAAATAAGTGTCCACTTGTTGACGCGAAGTCAGTATAAATGATCCGTTTGTTGCTAAGTCGATAAAATTTATTTATGTTTGTCGCGAAGTATGTCATAATTGTACTATAGTTGTCGAGAAGTAGTTCAAAATTATCCGTTGGTTGTCAAGAAGTTATATGTAGCTTAGATTGAGGATAAAATTGAAATATTTGTAACTTGTGATATAGTAAAAATTAAAGACAATACAATTATTATACAACTTATCATGGTAATCGTATTTTCGTTAATCTTTATTTCATTACAAGTTACCAATATGTCAATTTTCAAAGTTGAAGGCCATTGAAAACCGAAAAATCCAGAAAGATGTGTCTAAAAAGGACAATCCAAAATTCGGATAACAATACTCTAGATAGCGAAACAGAAATTTGAATAATCATATGGTTTTTTTTTCTTCCTTTTTCATACACAGCCATTTCCAACAATTCGTGGGGCAGAATATAAATACTTCCTTTGTAAATTCGTGAGTGCATATCGCTTTCAAGAACAAAAATCTTACCTTTCGTATTTTTCTAACTTCTACTACTGTATCCGTAGATTCCGGATTTTCCGACTTCTCAAATCCATTCAATGGTGAAACGTTTTCTTCATGTGTATTTTCGTCAGTTTTATTTTCATTTTCCAAAAGTTCATACTCGTTAGATGGCGAGACATTTTCAGCATCTGCAACGGGTAGAGTTTCGGCGTTAACAGTTTCGTCCGTAGAAGGTGCATTTTCTGGACTAATAGTTTCATCCGCATCAGAGATTTTTTCCAAGCTACCTGTTTCTTCCTTAATGTCCGCCATGTCATGTACAAAAATTGACAAGGAATCAAGGCTGTTGCTCTCCAACCCTTACTCTCTTTAGAGATATATATAATTGTGGTTGTAAAATTTTACTAATGGTATATATTGTCTACTATCTCTGATTAAAATCGATCGATTTTACCTGTCTTTTATTTTTTGGGGGGATATCGGCATATCATGTTTCCTTTGAAAGTGTGGTTTGTAATTTAAGGTATATTAAGATTATTACTTCGCGAATCAGCACATTCTCATTTTCTGCTAAATTATAGACACGACTGTAGATTTATGTATATATGATATCTTAATAATTATATACTAAGTATATATATGAACAATAGGAGATGCGGATGACGTCAATGAGACAGCAACCCAAATTCAAAAATAACGAAAAGACATCAGTAGGGTAAGACCATGCAGCCTTTAAAAATAGAAAGATACAACACTAATCAATTTAGAGGAGTATGTTAAGTTCCAAAGTACGACAATGTCTGATTTTGTTTGATTTTTTGTGTCAAGTCTTATTTACAAATCTGACAATCATCCAGGAAGATAAGCAAATACACAGACACACAGACACAAATAAAAGAGGGTTTGGATGGGGTTTACAGAATAGAGAATAACGGGCAAAATGTGCAGAATAAGTGGAAAAATAAATAAAGAATAGAGAAAAATAAGGGGAAAAAATAAAGAATAAAGAATAATGGGGTGCTAAAATATAAAGAATAGAGAATAAAGGGTGCTAAAATATAAAGAATACAGAAAAATCACATTTAAAATTAAAGAATACAGAAATGAAGGACCCCAACCCAGACACTCATAAAAACCTAAACATTTGTTCAATTCAGTTTGACACCGGCCCAGTTATATCATCAAAATCATTCTTGTTTAATGGCTGCATCCAGCAAACTACACATCATTATACAATGTTATATTTTGATCAAATTAACGACTAAAATTGTAGCCTGTAGTTCAGTAGTTGTCGTTTGTTCATGTCTGTCATATGTGTTTTTCGTAAAGTAATTGTTTTGTTATAAATTAGGCCGTTAGTTTTCTCAATTGAATTTTTTCATATCTTTCATGTCGGGGCCTTTTATAGCCGACTAAACGGTATGTGTTATTCTCATTGTTGAAGGCCGTACGGTTGCTTAAAATTGGTTATATCCACTTCATATGAACTTTGGTGTATAGTTGTCTCATTGGCACCTCAATTTTTATATTTAAAATCCTTTCCTTTTTAATTTTCAAAAGATTTCCTGAAATAGTTTGTGCGTTTGATTTTATCAATCAAACCCCTACAAACCAGCAGGCACAAAACAAAGAAAATAACAACTTGGGCTTTAATATCAAAAAACGAAAATATGAGAAAAAAAGGAAACCATTCAACAGCGTTACTGTACGACATAAACCATTCAACAGCGTTAAACATTCAACAGCGTTACTGTACGACATAAACCATTCAACAGCGTTACTGTACGACATGTACGACAGACAACTTATGTCGACGGACATAAAAAAAAAACATAGATTTCTTTCGATTGAAAAAAACAATGTCATTTAATGAACTTGTCTATTATAGTTTAAAACCGCCAGCTGCTAAACACAACTGTTTGTAAATGGTGACGGTTTATATATCGACGGTTTAAAAAACACATGTCTTTTCCTGAAGATTTTATGTTGACATCTAGTTGACTTTTCTGTCTTACATATGTTTATTCCATACCCCCTTCTGTTCATACATTGTATGACAAGAGGAGTGCACCATATAACTCATTGGTAATAAAAAAAAAATCGTATTCAGATCCATCGTAACACGCATTGGTGGTAGATCACAACTGAGTATTACGAAATCAGAGATCTAATTTTAATTAGATTGAATCTGATTTACACTTTATTATTCATTGACTGGTGCAGCTATTCAATGCTAATACTTTTCTTGTTTTTAATCTAAAAAATGGCATGACCATTTATAAAAAAATATTCTATGATGGTTTTGTCAGTAAAAAAAAGGTATAATAGATCGTCCTTTTTCAGCAATCAGTGAAAAAGGATACCAGCTAACAAGTACACGATTGATTTGCTTTTTACTTTACATGATGAAAATCGTTGAACTTCACTGTCCGTTATTGTTTTATGTTTTATCTTGACTGCTTACACTAAATTAGGATACATCATATATCGTAAAGTTATCGGAATCCGATGGGGACTATCACCACTTATTGCGGACCTGTTTCTGTAATGTTACGAGTTACAATTCATGACTAAAATCAGCAAAGACCCATCCAAATAACACTTTTAGATATTTGCATGATATATTGGCTCTCAATAATGACGACTTCAGTATATACACTAAAGAGATTTATCCTGCTGAACTGACTTTAAATAAAGCTAATACTAACAATGAACACTTCCTTTCCTGGGTCTAGATATCTATATCATTAACGCTAAGCTTAATACTACACTTTACGATAAAAGAGATGATTTTTCCTTTCCTATTGTTAATTATCCATTTTTAGATGGTGACGTTCCCTTGGCACCATCTTATGGTGTTTATATATCTCAACGTGTTCGATTCGCTCGTGTATGTAACAACGTATTTGATTTTAACGGAAAAAATCTCTGTATTACTGAAAATTTTTTTAACCCCAGGGTTATTTATAGATATCACAAACTTGTCAAAACATTTACTAAATTTTATCATCGGTACAAGGACATCATTTGTAAATATAAATCAACGGGCAGACATTTTATACGTTCAGGTATTTCACATCCCATCTTTTTTTTTTGGCAATATCCAATACAAAGCACAAAAATGTCGTCATTCACCTCAAAAGCTAACCAAACCTTTAAACATACTTATTCAGAAGGGATATTATAAGTTATCTACGTTCATATCCGTAGATATGGATATTTTAACACCCTGAAGTATCCAAGTACACCCTGAGGCGCAGCTGAAGGTTGTGCAGGGTACTGAAGGGTGTTAAAATATCCATATCTACGGATATGAACGTAGATAACGAATTTATCCTCGGTCTTAGTCTAAATCTGGCGATTTTTGAGAAATTCTACCACAAAGTTTAACGTGAAAGCAACGTTTTTTCATTTCTTAAATATCTTTTATTGAAATTTGGGAATTTGACATATTTTTAACGGGTGTAGAACCTTTGGTAGAATCTTACAGGTAGACAAATATAAGACGTTTTTAAACTAGAGACAGAGAAACTGAAATGGGTCGAATTTGGCGCGCAATGTTGTGAGAGTTACATCATAAACGGTGTGACGTCAACGTGGGTCATTTACATAGCTAGGTCAGTAGTACCCATTCATTGACAATGTGGCTGCATAGTGATGCATTTACTAAAATGAGTGGAAATAATCGATATAATAAGATAAAATCGTTAGTGGATTAAGTATTTAATTATACAGACATCATGGAAAATCTACAGAATTCGATATTTCAGAAGGAACAACCATGGAACTAAGGAAAACGCGCGTGAAATTCCCCGATGTAATGGGTAGCAACGTCCGGGGATATGGGTTAGCAACACCCAGGGACTATGGGTTTTGTAACGACGTGCGTTAACCAATCAAACTCCTAGAAATATACTAAGCCGGGGATAAAGTTACGATACTGTTGTCAGGTCATTATAGATGGCATTTTTTAAAAAATATTGATTCACTCAAATAGGGTCTTTGCATCGGAAATAAACACATTTATTCTAAAACCAGTTGTTGGCATGACACGGGTTATGTTCTTCTCGTATATTTTATGATGGAATGATACTAAACCCCTAACGGGAGGGATTGTGCTTGATCATCATATGATGAAGACATAAACTTTCAATCAGTTTAATTGAGGTCTGGGGCTGGCATGTCAGTAACTGCTAGTACTAGTCCTTTGTTAATGTATGTTGATCATTGTCATTTTGCTTAGTTTCTTCTGTTACCTATTCTAACATCGGACTCGGACATCTGTAAAACTGAGTTTTAAAGAAAAACGAAATGAGTTAGACTTCTGGTGATATTTATAAAGATCAGTTCAGCAATCATAGTATGCAGTTTTCATGGATCGACTATCGTTTGCTTAACTTCGTGTTGAATATTTTTCTTGCATATTCAGGGCGAGAACAAATTAGCAATAATCTTCTAGGTATAGCTATGAAAAGTGGGTCTACACAGATGAAAGGCGGAAACTTCTTACCGCCACTGGAAAAAGAGGGTATGCTGAATAGGGACCTCAACTCTGCCTTGCAGAAAGCCACTCACGGACACCCCAAAGAGTTATTCCTTAAGATTTAAGGGGCCAATTCCGAACGAACGTGACTGAGTATCTAATGCATCCCGCAAAGCCAATACAGGCGACCCTCTTGAGCACGAGAATTGCTGAATTGGATAATTAAGTCCTGGTCTTTTGGTCATAAAACTTTACTTAGTACTCGAAGTACAAAATTTTTATTCGAAATACTTAATCCAGTATTTTTATTAGTTAATTTCTGAGTCTGAGTATACGATAATTGTACTCAAAATTTGTATGACCGCAAGACCAAGTGAATATATGTTAATACCGCTGAGTGGACTCTTAAGGTCATTCATTGGATATCACTGAGATCTGAATTTAGATAAAGTGAAAAAAAATCAGTAATATCAATATGTCCATCGTTCTGTGTTTTTATCTTTTGCAATTTTATTTACATTTATTTATATCTTCACTTTTTTTCTACGATTGCCTCTCACATTTTTTCTCCTTGTTTTTAAATAGATTCTTCTCTGTCTTTTCTTAACAACACCATTTGTTTCTTTCCTCAATTCGTTTTTAACTCGCTATTTTTCCTCGTCTTCATTTCTATTACGGTTTTTATTTTGTGATTTAGAAATAGTTTTTTGTTTGAACAGCGATAATCTATAAAACGATAGACTTATGTGTTCTTCATCTAATGCTGCTTAAATTGTAACTTGTTTGGGTGAAATTCCTTATAAAATGTTATGAGAATAATCTTCGTTTCAATTTCAATATCCAAATTAAAAATGTTCTGGCTATTTCTTATATTCCACAGGCACTTGTCTCTGAAAAAAATACCTATCTACTTTACAGCAGATTCTATTGAGTGTGTAGTAAAAGGTAATATCTTTGTTTAGCTTGCTTGTTAGCTGAATCGTGAAGTCATTATTAGGTCAGGTATACTACCCTCCTTTCGAAGTAGCATAGTCCAACAGACAGATCGATTGGTTTTCTGTCGGACTAGTCTATTCTTAAAGTAGGGTAGTTTACCTAACCTAACAATGACTTCACGGTTCAGCTAACAAGCAAGCTAACCAGAGATATTACCTTTGGCTACACACTCAATGGGATCTGCTGTAATATAGCATATATAATATGTTATATTAAAGTATATAGGTATATTTTTTCAGAGACAAGTGCCTGTGTTATATTCCCTGATTCGGTCGTATTTGCGATCGATGTAGTTATACATGTAAGGAATGCAATTATACAACTATTTTCATGTATGCTAGCGGGCTAGCCTCGAATGTGGGAGGTCATAGCTTCGCTGTATGGCTGGGTTAAACCAAAGACTTTAAAATTAAAAGATGCTCCTTTACTGAGCACAGCACGACATAAAGGAGTAAGCTGTAACTTATGAACTGGTACGTAAACAGGCTTGCTTAGCATGTCGTGTTAGCGTAGTACAAGCAGAGTTTACTTTCATGTCAAATTGAAAATTACTTCTCGTCCTGAATATGCATGAAATATACTGCTGGAAAAATAAACATACAAACATCAACCATCAACCATCCACCATCCACCATTCACCATCCACTATCCACCATCTCAATAAGTGTATGCAATGTCAGATTTTTGACGTTCGTGTATTTAACTCTGTGTCCATTTTTAGACTACTACTTTTAAAATGGCTTAGCAATGAACAATTTTACTATCTCCTATCAATTCTATGTATATGTCATAACATTTCAAGGAATTAAATGTATAGATCAATAAAACGAACAATTTGGTAGCCAATGAAACGTCGTAATGACTTAAACGTTTAAAAATAACGGCGATTGTTAACCAATATATTAGTATCACAGGAGCTTTTATAATTGTCGGTTGAGGTTGGTTTTTTTTCACGTGAATCTGTCAAGTTTTATGATTTGATTTCTGAATACATTTTACCATACATTTGCATTAGTATGGTACCATAGCGGTCATTAGAACTACGGACGAATTAAGTACTCATAAGTTTGTTCCATGTTATTCCCAGCTTGCTTTGTTTTAAGTCTGTAATGTTTTATGTTTGTTAAAAATTGTTTACAACTTAATGTTTAAAGGCAACAGAATTGAAATTGAAAATATCATACACAATGCATTTTACATAAAATCTTTACTTTGTAGCTGAAAAATAACGAAAATGGCAACAAAATGTGCACAAAAATATGCGTAAACCTTGCATGCTTAGTTTGGTTAAAATCATTCGCCGAATTCTGTATTTTGGTTTTCCCGTTTGAATGGTTTTACACTTGTAATTTTTGGGGCCCTTTATAGCTTGCTGTTCGGTGTGAGCCAATGCTCCGTGTTGAAGGCCGTACCTTGACCTATAATGGTTTACTTTTATAAATTGTTACTTGGATGGAGAGTTGTCTCATTGGCACTCATAATACATGTTCCTATATCTATTTAAAAAAGTAGAACATGTTTGATGTTTAATGTATGCAATATATAGATTTTTCTGCCAAGAAAATTTGTTTTGCATGCACACGTATAAAATTTACTAATAGACTTATATATATATATATATTAAGTCTATTAGTAAATTAAGTCTATTAGTAAATTTTATACGTGTGCATGCAAAACAAATTTTCTTGGCAGAGGGTCTATATATATTGCATACATTTAAAACATCAAATGTTGGTCCATGATATATCATGGACCAACAGAAATTCTAGGTAAGGAACGAGAGAAACAAGAAAGAGAGACAGAGAGAAGACAACAAGCTGGTACTGGATGTGAGGCTTCTGCGATGTCTTCTATCATAAATTGATGATATTGACTTTGTAATCAATCAATGAATTGATCTATGTACAATGGTAGATCATTGTGTACTGTTTCTTCATGACCAAGTGTTAGTGTGCTTGATCGGAATCCACTTCACACTTTTAGATAAATAGTAAACGAAAACATTGAGTATGTGTATTCTGCCAAAAAAACAAAAACAAAAACAAAAACAAATACACGCTACAAAAAGTAAAACCAAAAAACTTTAGAAAAGTACGGCACTTTTGTGATGAAATATATGGCAAGCCGTTTTACTATTATTCTAACTTCAAGATATCTCATATAATATATATCTCATATAATATATAAGATATCTTATATATTCTAGTTTTATAAGATATCTTATAAACTTTATATACTTTATAAGATATCTTATATATTGTATAAGATATCGCATATATTTTATAAGATACCTTATATAGTTTATTAGATATCTCATATAATTTATAAGATATCTTATAAAGAAAATTATATGAGATATCTTATAAATTTTATGAGATATCTTATAAACTATATAAGATATCTTATAAACTATATAAGGTATCTTATAAACTATATGAGATATCTTATAAAGCTTATTAGATATCTTGAAGTTAGAATAAACAGTAAAACGGCTTACCATAGAAATATGTAACTCCAGCATCATCGAAGTCGTTTAAAACATTGATGTGCATGGCGATTACGCTTTTCTTTGTCACGCTCAAAAATATGTGATCAATTCACCTAAAAACACGAAATTTACAGGACAATGTATGTACTGTGATATAGCAAAGACTTTGAAAGATTAAACAGACACGTCGTAATGATCGGAGAAAACATCATAACAGTCGGCTACGGGAAGATTCATCCATCTTAATTAACAGTATCATTCAGCAACATTAAGATTACTAAGGATGTGGTAGGTCTTACCTTTTCGAGAATTGTATGCATTCTTGCGATCGATTATTCATCGTACTTGCATATAGATAGATATAAGAAGATGTGGTATGAGTGCCAATGAGACAACTCTCCATCCAAGTCAAAATTTATAAAAGTAAACCATTATAGGTCAAAGTACGGTCTTCAACACGGAGCCTTGGCTCACACCGACGTACAGCAAGCTATAAAGGGCCCCAAAATTACTAGTGTAAAACCATTCAAACGGGAATACCAACGGTCTAATCTTTATCAAAAACGAGAAACACTTATGAACCACATCAACAAACGACAACTACTGAACATCAGATTCCTGACTTAGGACAGGTACAAACATTTGCAGCGGGTTTAAACGTACTAGTTTCGATAGTCCACGCAAATGCGCCCGGTTACTATATAAAAATAAAAAGATGGTGTATGATTGCCATTGAGATAACTAGTCCAAATGACTTGTATGTAAGCAAATATAAGTCACCGTACGGTCGTCAGCAATGAGCATTCTCATATCGTATAGTCAGATATAAAAAGACCCAACATGACAAAATGTGAAACAATTCTAACGAGAAACCCAACGGCCAGATTTATAACAAAACAATTAATGAAAAAACAATATAACAGAATAAAACTAAAGAAAACCGGGCTGCGGACTTGTGGAAGGCGATGCCTTTCTTTTATTATCCCTTTTTGACATCTATTTGGTCTCAGCTTTACTCCTTTTCTGGAATTCGGTATGAGTAAGGATTCAATCTTATTGGAGAATTTTTCACAACCTCTTTCTCTTCTGACGAATTCTCACTGATGGTAAAATCTCGCCAAGCATGCGAACGTTGTAGTTGAATATTCCGAAGAAAGGTTGTCAATATCGTCTTGTTCAGCTGCACAAATTGATAATTTGACTGTCGTTCCCTAAGGGATGTTGCATATTAATATTGTAGGTTTGGAGCCCCTTACAACAGACATCACTAAATCGCCTTGTTTCTATGCAAGGTAACTTCTATAACGTATGAATGTAAACATGAGAATATTGTGATATGATTGCCAATGAGACAATTCTCCATCAAAGACCAAATGAAGTTAGCAAATATCGGTCCCCGTGCAGCCTTCAACAATGAGCATAGCCAATAACTCATAGTCAGTTATACAAATGTAAGATAATTTAAACGAGAAAACTAACGGCCTGACCTTATTAGTTGATTACAACGCAATACCAAGACTTCGTTTCCATGTGACAACCTTCTATGACATGCATACAATATAAATGTGTGTCATAGTAGGTCTTGTTTTCCAAAACCTTCGGAAATTTTGGTCCCCAATGCTCTTCAACTTCGTACTGTATTTGACCTTTTTAACTTTTTTTTTATTCAAGCGTCACTGATGAGATTTTTGTAGACGAAACGCGCGTTTGACGTACAAAATTTTAATCCTGGTATCTATTGTGAGTTTATTCCCTATGTTAGCTAGTTAAATTTCCTTTTGCGAATTAAGTTTGTATTCATAACATACTGAAGGATGTTATCAACTTATCTTTCCTGTTCAGACCAGTTTTTAATACAAGATCCAATAATCCCCTAACATTCCGACCAGAACCTTTAAAGTTGGCTATACGGCAAAGGGTTCATTTGCTTATTCGTGAAAAGTTAAATAACAAAAATACCGAACTCCAAGGAAAACTCAAAACGGAAAGTCCTTTATCAAATGGCAAAATCAAAAACTCAAACACATCAAACGAATGGAAAACAACTATCATATTCCTGACTTGGTACAGGCATTTCCCCACGAAGAAAATGGTGGATCAAACCTGGTTTTACAGCTGGTGAAACCTCTTACTTGTATGGCAGTCGCGTTGAATTCCATTATATTGACAACAATGTGTGAGCAAAACAAATAGACATAATAGGTAAAAATGTCAACAATTGGGGTACAGTAGTCAACATTGTGTTATAATCTTAATCACTATAAAAACAAATAACTATTTCAGCAAAGAAAAACAAAATGGCATATAGACACTCTACGGACAAAGTACATAAGCAAAAATGAAAGACAAGAAAACAAAAATGACCCTAACACAAAAATACAATGGCGGGATGTATAAATACCGAGCCACGTCAAAAGTATATGACCAAAAATGGACTAAACAGTGAAGGTTAAAGTTTGAATGGTTTTACACTAGTAATTTTTGGGGCCGTTTATAGCTTGCTGTTCGGTGTGAGCCAATGCTCCGTGTTGAAGGCCGTACCTTGACCTATAATGGTTTACTTTTATAAATTGTTACTTGGATGGAGAGTTGTCTCATTGGCACTCATACCACATCTTCCTATATCTATAAACAGTGAAGGTTAAAAATATACAAAGACAAATAAAAAGAACACTATATTACGTAATTAGGATGATAAACAACGTCAGAACCTAGATTCTATACTTCAACCATCATGCATTATTTGTGAAGTTGAAACGAAATATTTATCAACAGGGTCATGGTATCTTCCCTTCCTATGAACTTTTTTAATGACGTTCTTTGACATAACCCTGGTTTATCAACTTTCTGCTCAGACACTGTTGCCGTTTTATAAAGTGTGAGTAGCAGCTGCAAGCTCTTGAATACCGAATGAGTAGGGAATTTGGTCCAATTTATGTGTTAGGGTTCTCTTAAATTAGGACCATGAGATATCATCTTTCGGAGATGTTCATGTTGAAAAATGTTAAGATCCCCAGTAATAACATAGCCAGAGGGACTGTAAATATAAGACGAGTGGGAACAGTCACATGTCAGGTGTTTTTTTTAGGTACTAGTATTCTTCTTTATCAATTTCTGCAATACTTGCTTATACTTTAGGTGCAATGGTTTTGGTGTAACTGTCCTACATGATACAATAGGAACAGACGGATTTTGAAAATAAAGTGGAATTTGAGATGTTACCTCTTTGTAATGAAGTGAAGTTCGTTTTGCTTACATTGACATGTAAGTGTTCACATCTTTGTCCAATTTGAATAAAGTCATATCGATATTTGTTATTTTGGTCTTTATGGAATTGCAAACATTTTAAAATAAAGTGAAATTCATCACCATACCTCCTAAATTGTAAAATTTATAATATTTCCATTTCCTCATGGAACATTAATAGCACCTCCCCGATTTTATAGGAAGCTTTAGACTGAGGGTACTGAATCTACAAAAAGTTATATTTTTATCATGGAAGATTTTCATAGAGTTTTCCCTGTCGGGGTTTTCATTGAATAGACAATGATTAATGGCTTTTGGTGATTCTGATAAGATATGGTGCCAATTTTATTTAAATTGTTCTGAAATACTAACTTTAATGTTTTGATCATATAACCATGTATTACTGGCAAAGTACTGTGCATTCTAAACATATGACAATACATTATCTAGGATTAAGTATTTTCAATCCATGTATACTTTTTATGTGCATATTTATACAAAATAACAGAAAGTTTTTCTTGCTTTTCTGACAGAAGTTTCGACCGGTAATTTGAAAAACCCTCATCTTAATATCAATTTCTAAAGGATATATTCACCAAGTTCTCCATTTATGACATGTATAATGAAATCGGGTGTAGATTTGTTCTTTTCATTCATCAAAAAACAGAATTTTATGTGAAACCTTTTGATAACAGAATTATCGTTGATTCTCCAAATTTTGCATCCGTACAGAAGTTTATTAAGTTTGGTGATTTTGTCAAAAAGGCCAAGCTGACTTTCTATTTTCGACCTTTGCGGATAACATCATGCATACCACGACATCCACAAAGCGTCCATTTAAATTTTCTTTGGCGGCTACTTACAAACGTTTGAGGACGGAAAATGCTTCAAACTGGAATTTTTACGAAAAGAGAACAAGAAATCATTAGATTTTGAAAATATTTTGGCCGAAAGGTCAAGAAAACAGGTGAGATCGTTGTAGTTTTACCTTGAAAATCAAACTTCCCATGCGTTTTTCTTCTATTTTATAGGACACAAATGAAGTTAAAGCTGATCATAAGTTTTTTAAATTTATTATGGGAATTAGTTATATGGTGTTTTTTTATATTTCAGTCTTGTTGCACATTTATTTTGTATTTTACCTAAAAGTCTGCCAATAAGTCAACTTGGACCGTCTATATGTCAACTCAGATAAAGTATAAAAATTAATTTGGACTATTTAAAATCATGTATTTCACATAAATGTATTATCAACTTCATCATGGTGATTTTTTTTTTTAAATAAAATATTTATTAATTCATTAAACAAACATAATGCATCTGAAAAATCTCTTGATTCTTGATTCTTATTTAAATAAATGTATGAATATTGTGAACATTCGAATACATATATCTCATTTTGAAAATAATTTAGAAATAAATAAAAGGGTACATAATACGTCAACTTCTAGAATAAGAACAAACTTCAAGTACTCGCAAAGCGGTTTGTGTTTGTACCGGCCGACAAAGCAGCCAACAATGTGGTGGTGGTATTGTGTAAATACTAACGTGACGGAAGTTCTTAAGAATGAAATTATAGATTCTTCTACATTCAGGTCCGTGCGCTCCACAGAGAGTTATATAGTAAACAGTCATATCATTTATGTTACTTGACTAGAAACTACTTGTTATTGTCTCATTTATATTAATAGATCCGTGTTTTACCAAACCCTCAGTTTTGGCTACACGTGCTGTTCGGGTCTTATATATCTAGTCATGAATATTCAATATCTCTGTAGGCGTGTCAGAATCGTATCATACGCGATAATGATCAGCCCGTACACACTGTTCTGATTTCATTAACCAGTATTAAAAAGATAAATATAAACTTGACAATATCATATAGTACTTGAAAAGACGTATACGAATTGTCTTTTTGTAAACGATAATTCCAGATCATTCAAATAGTAAATAAGAAGATGCGGTACGAGTGCCAATGAGACAATTCTCCATCCAAACTCACTTTTCATACTTTAGCTTAGTTGACATTATAGACAGTCCGAGTTGACTTATTGACGGTCCGAGACGTCTTCATAGTATCTATAGACGGGTCGATTTGTTTTTTTTTTTTGCGGACAGTCCGAGTAGTTTATGGGCCGAGTTGTCTTGCACCGACACAGCATGACTCAGTGTATACGTGTGTATATAATATGTACATTCCTGTAAATAGTTTTTGTGCATGTACAACGTTTTCCGATGGAGGACTATAATCAACATTTTATCTTTGATTCGAATGTGAATACGTTATAGTGTTTAATGATCTGTTAAGTGAACACAGCTAGCTCTGGGTGCTCCAACGTTGGAGGGATTTACGTAACGAAGAAGAAGACACGTAACGTACAGAGAGAGCCGAAAGAGTGCGGGAAAAACTATTTAGAAGTTGAAGTAAAGAAGACCATAAACATTTGAAGAAGGTAATTTGATAAGAATGACAACTTTAGCCCTACTTCATGTATGTCAAAGGGGAAAATGTCTTTACTCGGAAAAGGAGACGAGACAGTAAAAAATGTGAATCCCTCGAAAAAAGGCTTTCATGACGACCCGGCCTATAGTCGATCCGTCCCAAGTCGTTTCGGCCCAAGTTGATCCGGCAGATATTTAGTCAATCCGGCCCCAAATTAAAACAGTATCTACAAGGGATAAAAGTCATATATATTTGACTTGTAGTTCATAAAAATTAATTAATTTTAGGCATTATAGAAAAGGTGGATGATAAAAAATTGTGCCTTTGACGCATATTCAAATATATAATTTTCATTAGATGCAAGAGCCCATGCAGGCATTGCCAGGAGACATTTTATATTTGAATATTTAAAAAAAAAAAATATTTAGATTTAAATTTCATATGAAAATCAGAGACATATAATTATAGGATTATAAATTGAATGTCCCATGGGTATAGAAACAAGTCAGGGTTTTCAATAAGCACCGGCACCCGGCGAAATTTCCCCGGTTCAAATTAAAGAAATAGCCGCTTCAAATTGTGTTTCCAAAAAAATAAAATAAATAAAACAGTGCTATCGTTGCATAAAACAATTTGTTATCGATTGAATTGACTTTTGTCTTGGCTTGCGCTTTGTTTAGGTATTCTAGTCGAGGTCCGAATTATAATATATTTGTAGATTCTTGACAACGTTACGAAGATGGATAAGGAACGAGATATCCGAAATGATTTTTAATGTGATCATTTGTGCGCTTTGAAAAGGATAATTAGTTCCCTACTGACGAAGTCGAAGGGGACTTTAGGTTTGCACTCTGTCCGTCTGTCCGTCCATCCGTCAGTCCGGCAACTCAGCTTTCCACACTTTTTTCTTCATTCTTGAAGATATTGATTTGATATTTGGTATATAGTTTTATAATGACAAGTTATAGATCAAGTTCAAATTTTGTTCCGGTCTGATGATTTAGTCCAGAGTTATGGTCCATAAAAAAAATCCATAACTAATGTTAGAGTACTATGTTAAACCATATATCTGTACAAAGGAGATAACTCATTTTTAAAAGACATTCTTTGGTAAATTGTTTGAGGAATTTTGTTGCAGGTTTATATGTTATTTTGTATAAACTAATTTTCTGAATGCTACATGTATATATATATATATTTTTTTTTATTAAGTGAAACTTTAATTAGATAATAATCTATTTTTATTAAAGTATATATTTCATTACATTACATTGTGTAGATAAAAGTTGTTGACATTTTATAGATAAGTTACAAATCTATATTAGTTTGTGACAAATGAAAGAAAAAATATTTGGAACTATTAATTATATTTGATTGTAATTCAAAATAGATATACATTGTATTACATAATACCTAATGTTAGAGTGTTATAGGTTTTCGACACTTTTTTTCATCATGCTTGAAGATATTGATTGACAATTGGTATATAGTTTTATCATGACAAGTTACAGATCAAGTTCAAATTTTTGTTTCAGTCTGATAATTTTGTGCAGAGTTATGGTCCTTGGACTTGAAAAAATTCTCTCATATATTCAGTTTTCCACACTGTTTTTAGTCATGCTTGAAGATATTGACTTGATATTTTCTTTTTGTTTACACCATGACAAGTTATAGAACAAGTTAGCAATTTGTTCTAGTATAATGAATTTTTAACCGGTAGGGGACTATGTTTTGCCATGCAATACTCTCAGAATGCTTCTTCTACATATATTAGTAAAGTGCCCTTTTGTCAGAGAGAGAAAACACATGTTTTAAAAAGATGACAAGCCCCCATTTTTTTGATTTTTTGGCATTTTGGTGTATTACATGGATCTTAGAAGCAGCTAAATTCATAAAAATTAAACAAAAAAAGGAGCATTAAAGTTCAGTAAATGTAAGTGCCATTTTTGCCCTGAATATTAAGTCCATTGTTTTTCGGATAAAAATCTTTCAGATTGATTGACAAGAAATGGAACTATTTTTGTCAGACTTTTCTTATAAAGCATTAACATTCACACTTCAAATAAGCTAGGATTTCAACCAAATTTAAACCTTGAGCATGTTGAGTACAGACTTCAACAACAACAAAAAATGCATACATGTCAGATATCTTTTTTGTTAGAACCAGCATAATGTTTAAAGATCTTTTTTATTTATGCCTGCACTATATGTGTTCAGTCTTAAGAATAAATGAACAAATATCTTTTTCATTTAATTTTCGTTGAAGTCAAAATTTGTGCCATTTGTGACATCATGAAAAATGAACTTACGCGTAATTTTCAACATAAAGACTCATTTCCTATCTTGTCATTGTTTTAATTTTTGATTCATTGTGATAGTCTTGTTCAATAAATCCTAATTATAAATTTTAGGTATAGAAAATAGGAGCATTTAAGGATTAATGGTATTGGAAAGTTTACGTTATTAGCTCACCTGGCCCATTTGGTGTCTGTTGTCTGTTGTCCTTCATCGTCTTCGATAACTTTTACAAAAATCATTTCCTCTGAAACTATTGAACCAAATTTAAACAAACTTGGCCACAATCATCATTGGGGTATCTTGTTTAAAACATGTTTCCGATGACCATGCCTGCTAACCAAGATGGCTGACATTGCTTAAAATAGAACAGGGGTAAAATGCAAGTTTTGTAGATATTATTTTGAAAACCGTTATAAATAGAGAAAATCTGACAAGGGCAGAAATGACTAAGGTTTAAACTCCCTCAGGCAAAGTTGACCCAAGATGAATTTGGCTATTTTTTTTAGGTATTTTTGTCATATAGCTCTTCAACTGTTTTGGTACTTATACATTCTCGGATTTCAAATGTTTGGCTTTGAGCATTCCTGATGAAGGTAAATCCAGGAAAGCGCTTCGGACGCATGAAATTATTAAACGTGTTGTTTTCAATTTTTTTCAAAATGTTGAACCATTGTGACAAATTGTTCATTCACATCAAAACTGTCAGGCGACTTCTTTTAGTAGTTATTGCCCTTGAATGACAAATTTTACAATTTTTTTTTCATTTTGCCTTTTATCTTGAAAACTATAATAGATTAAGAGAAACTTTAAGTTGCAAAAATCATCAGCAAGACAAAATCTACATTTAAGAAAATATGAAGGAAATTTTACAATGACTCCTTATTGGAGTTATTGCCCTTTAATGACAAATTTTACCACAATTTTTGCCTTATATGATAAAAATTATAATAAATGAATAGAAACTTTAAATAACAAAAATGATCAACAAGGCACATGAGGCAAGATCTACCAAAAGTCAAATTAAGTTAGTCGACTGTCATTTGCCCTTAAATGAGGATTTTTTATGCCCCACCTAGGGGCATTGTTATTTTCAGTCAGTGCGTCCGTTCGTTCGTTCGTTCGTTGGTCCGTTCGTTCATCCGTCCTTTCATTCGTCCGTCCGTCTGTCCCACTTTAGGTTAAAGTTTTTGGTCAAGGTAGTTTTTGATGAAGTTGGAAGTCCAGTCAAATTGAAACTTAGTACACATGTTCCCTTTGATATGATCTTTCTAATTTTAATGCCAAATTAGAGTTTTGACCCCAATTTCACGGTCCACTGAACATAGAAAATGATAGTGTGAGTGGGGCATCTGTGTACTATGGACACATTCTTGTTTTTACCCTCTTTTGTGTATTGAGCAAAAACTTAAGAAGATAGAGAGAAACTAAACACACAAAATAATCAGAAGTACAAGATCAGCAAAAAAGAAATTTTTGTCATTAATTCTGTTTTTGTCTACAATGTTGGAAGAGAGTCTATTTCTGATTATGCACGTAGACCTACTAAGGTGAAAATAAATTGATTCTCTAAATTATTATTTAAGATAAAGAAAATACTAATATTTATACCCTAGATGATTCTTTCATATTTAATTTAGATAAGGTTTAATCTCTATTTCCTGATTTAACAAAATTTAACAATACCCCCATTATCATTTCCCTTGACTCACTTTTCAAAGTAGGCCTTGTTGATAATTGTTTTATGTAGATACGAGACTAAATGAATAGGTCATTGTTGAAAGAATTTTAAGTTCATTTGATAACCTAGTTTTAAAAAGAGAGACATGAACTGATACTTAAACAATGCAGCGCTTAAACATGTTTAAATAAATACATCAAAAGGATAAGATTTTTTTTAACTGGACAGTACAACTGATCACATTTTAAATGGAGAATTAATTTTAGAAAATTGTGTAAATTTGATTATCAAAACCTTAAGAAAAAACTTGATCTTTCTTACTGTAAAAACATGATCTTTCTTACTGTAAAAACATTGGGTTTAATTCTCATTACTGTCTCTATCAAATATTGATCATGATTTTCAAAAAAGGCCAAGTGAGCTTTTCTCACCACTTGGCGTCCATCGTCCGTCGTTGTCCGTCGTTAACTTTTACAAAAATCTTCTCCTCTGAAACTGTTGGGCCAAATTTAACCAAACTTGGCCACAATCATTATTGGGGTATCTAGTTTAAAAAATGTGTCCGACGACCCCGCCAGCTAACCAACATGGCTGCCATGGCTAAAAATAAAACATAGGGGTAAAATGCAGTTTTTGGCTTATATCTCTGAAATTAAAGCATTTAGAGTAAATCTGAAGGGGTAAAATGTTCATCAGGTTGAGATCTATCTGCCTTGAAATTTTCAGACAAATCAGACAACCCATTGTTGGTTTGCTGCCCCTGAATTGGTAATTTTAAGGTAATTTTGCAGTTTTTATACATCCGTTTACGGGACGTATTATGGTAAACCGTTGTCCATCTGTCCTTCTGACCGTCTTCAACATGTCAGACATTAACTCAAAAACGCTTCAATCAATTTGCATAAAACTTTGGTGAATTGTTCATATCTATTGACGTGAGCTCGCTTTTGTTTTTTATAAATTTTAGATTTTACGTTTCTGAGTTATGGGGTATTATTCATAAAAAAAGGGGGATTTTCCAGTTTTAGGTCAATAGCTCAAAAATGCTTTCACCAATTAGCAAGAAACTTTGGTCAATTGTTTATATCTATTGACATGAGCTCCCTTTTGATTTTTATAAATTTTAGATTTTACGTTTCAGAGTTGTGGTGTTTTATTCATTAAAAAAAAGGGGGATTTTCCAGTTTTAGGACAATAACTAAAAAATGCTTTCAGCAGGTCTCATGAAACTTTGGAGAATTGTTTATATCTATTAATGTAAGCTCCCTTTCAATTTTTATAAATTTTAGATTTTACACTTCCGAATTATGGGATTTTATTCATAAAAAAGGTGATTTTCCAGTTTTCGGACAATATGTATACCTTTAAAGTGCTTTGAGCAGTTTTCATTAAACTTTGGTGACTGGTTTATATCAATTAAGATAACCTCCCTTTAGTTTTCACAAATTTCTGATATGACATTGAGAAGTTATTGAACTTTATTCTTAAAAAATGCGACGGGCGTATCATGAGCCATGGCACAGCTGTTTATTGGTTATTATCTTGAATATTATTATAGATAGAGATAAACTGTAAACAGCAATAATGTTCTGCAAAGTAAGATCTACAAATAAGTCAACATAACCAAAATTGTCAATTGACCACTTAAGGAGTTATTGCCCTTGATAGTAAATTTTTAACAATTTTTCGTAAATTTTTGTAATCTTTCACAAACATCTTCTCCTGAAACTACTGAGACAAATTTAACCAAACTTGGCCATAATCATCATTAGGGTATTTAGTTTAAAAAATGTGTCCGATGACCCCTGCCTGCCAACCAACATGGCCGGCATGGCTAAAAATAGAACATAGGGGTAAAATGCAGTTTTTGGCTTATATCTCTGAAACTAAAGCAAAAGTATAATGGTTGCATTATTTCATGCATCAATTGTAAACAAAAATATCAGGTGAGCAAAACAGGCTCCTTGGAGCCTCTAGTTTGTAATGACATGAAGATGAATTTAAAATTTTCTTCATAGAGAATTTTCTTAGCATGCTAAGTATCAGTGATTGTTCAATATTATACTCCTACCGTCATGACTGTAGTCTTGGCAGCCCAGACGTTTTATAACATTTTTTATACATATTTTGTTAAAGTAATAGAGCTGGCCTGAGAACATAGAAGTGCATTTCTTCTAGACTTTATTGTAAATTCAAATAAAAAAATGCACCTGCTCTATTTGAAAGGTTTTTGTCTCACGTCGACTGAGTCGAAAAAAGCAAGACTAAGGCATGCTGTTTTTGATGGTGGTGGCGTCAACAATGTATTAGTTCGTGATGAGGTCAGGTTCAGTTAACGGGGAACCACTAGTGGTAGGTCAATGATATTTGGTAAACAGTTGTATTAGCATTGGAACATCTCATTTGTATGTAGATTATTTGGCCCAATCCCCTCTGTGAGTCATGGTCTATTGACTTTGAAACTTTTGCTTAGTTTACATGTATTAGTAGTGTTGGATAATCGATTGAAATTACCAACCGATTATCTATTACTATCGGTTGACAGCAACCAACCGACTATCAGTTATAATCGCATCATTATACCTTGCTCTTTTTGTATATGAAATCATGCATTCAGCAACATTGTACAAGTCTATTGCGTATATTCCATATCATTGCAGAGTCTTAAATGTTCATGTTTGATCTTTAGTTTCCTTTTCATATTTTATCAAGCAATTAAAACAGTGAATCAATTAGAATATAGATTCACATTAAACATATTTTGTCTGATGACTACAACTTTATTACCAACAATGACACTAAAATTTCTAAATTTCAATGGTATCACTCACATTATAATTTCAAATACATAGCTTCATCAAAATTTGAATGCTTCTCATTAAAAAAAAGATATATATATGTAAAGTATTTAACTTTGAGCAATTTAAAATTAATCAATAAATAAAACAATGCATTTGCATTGAAATATATACATTTAACTAAGGGATCCAACCAATGTCTGTTAATTCATGTGGACGCGTATTTTTCACTTTTGTGATCTTTATTCTTATGTCAGCTGTGTCATTCGTGCGCCTGTACTTATAATTGTAAGAATACGGAATTCTTTCATAGTTGGTCCGTATTTGATCCATGATTCGTATATGTTTCAATGGCGGACAAACCGGGAAAATTTACAAAAGTTAACGCTGTTTGACAAGCAATTTGAAAAGGAATATGACGTTTTTAACGCAACAAATAAATGAAACATTGATAAAAGGCAATTTGCAACACGTTCTAATGTAGCAATAAATTTATTTTATCGAAAATCAGAATGATTTGAAGTTCGCTTGAGTAACAAGTACCGGAAGTGAAAGAAAGTATTTCATAAAAAGTTATTTATTTTAAATACATATTACCAATCTGTAAAGTCAATGCTTTTACCACGTTTGTACAGAAAGAAATTGCTTATGTCTTTGATTATAGGATGTTTGACATTGTTATTGTCATCTACTGATATTTTCTTTACAATTTGTTTGACTGCGCATGTAAAATGCAAACTGAAACGGACCGAAGTTGATATGCTAAAAGTCCGAACTATAACGACAATCGATTGAACAAAATTCCAATCGATTATCGACATCGCCAAGCCCAACCAACTGATTTCCGACTTATTCCGATCATCGGAACAACACTATGTATTAGTTTGTGATTAGATTTGTTTGAAATGAGCAAATAATGTGAAGTGATATATGGAATGCAGTTGTATTGGCATTAACAAATCTCAATTCCATGGAGATAACATGATCCAACCCCCTCATCATGGGTCATTGACTCTGAAACTTAAAGTTTATCATGTTTATGTTTAGGTAAGTTTAAAGTCAAAATTATTGGTATGTTGTTTTACAAGTACTTGCCCTCATGGAAAATTGGTGGCTGAATATTGTCTTAATTATTTCTGAATTATATCTGAATAATCGTCTGAATATGTCTGAATGTTGTATTTGTGTCTATTTCTGAATATTTACTGAATTTTGGACTATTCAGCCAGTATTCAGAAACAGAAATATTCAGAAAATAAAGAAATATTCAGAAAATTTATGGTTTAAATGATGCTGTATTTAAGAAATATTCAACCATTTTTTAAGACATATTCAGCAATATTCAGAAATCTTCAGCCAATATTCTTCCAATCTTCAGCCATACTAAGAAATATTCAGACATATTAAGAAATATTCAGACATATATAGAAATATTCAGACATATTAAGAAATATTCAGATATATTCAGAAATATTCAACCATATTAAGAACTATTCAGACAAATTCATCCAATCTTCAGCCTTATTAAGACATATTCAGCCATAATAAGATAACATGAAATGCAATCAAAACCCTTTTGTTACTGATTTGATCTTCCAATTAAGCCCAAGGTTTATCACTACTTCGGAGAAACACAAAATATAGTGCTTTGATCATATGATTGATCTGATCATATTCAAATATTTAAATAAATAACATTCTTAACATCCTATCCATGAAAAAAAAATGGCCTGCATGGTTTGCATAAGTAGAATAAAAACAGTGACTATGGTCAGCTTAAACCTCACCCACAAACTGATTAACTAATATAAAAATTATGTGTCAGATATAAACTTCTCTTCCTTTCAGTAATTTTAAACTTGCTGTCTCTGTCCAACTAGAATTGCTGAATAAAGGTATTTAAATGGAGTCTGCATAAAATCTGTTTCATATCATTGCTGGCAGCTCATATTTAATCCCCTAAAAGTACAAAAATATCCACAAAGAATCAATTGTTCAAGAGGTTATGAAGCAATAAGTTCAATAGAAACATTATTGCATTATGCATATATATTATATCTTACATTGGAAGCCTAAACTCAAATTAAGACCCCGCCCCCCCTTTTTATCCCTTGAAGATAAAACTGGCGACTTATAATTTTCAACAAGTTCGTTCACCCAATTTAATTTCTACATTATTAAGTAGAATGTGGTAGTGCATTTTTTAAGTTATTGACCGCAGATTAACCTATACCATTTACATGATTTATGTCTGTTATGAATGTGACAACAATATATATATATATATATATTCATTACATTAATTGTCTGCCAAAACCTTCTGATGTTTTGCTGAGATTAAAATCCTAAATGTTTTATAATAGTGCCTCAACAAATTGTATTTTATAATTATTATATGTTAAATCAAATACTTATCTGAAAACATTTGCGTTTGGATTCTCCATTTTGTTTATCCAGCGTAATCATATTTTGATGACGTATGCAAGTGCGTTTCGTCAAGGTGTCAACCTCGCCCCTTATAATATAGGCCTGAAGTTGATTCGTCCCCGTAACGGTGTTTCAGTGAAACTTCTCAAAACAGGTCGCCCGTCGGACCACGAAATACGGCCGATTTGCAGGGTTTGCCGGATTGTTGAAATTTGAAATCACCAAGAGTTACTTCCCTTTAATATTGGTGTTCGAGAAAATGTATTTTACCTTAATCAAAATATATGTTTTCTTTTGTGAATTTTAGTTTTGTATATAATATCTATCGTAAAATACAGCTACAACTTTTATTTCATCTTGTTATGTCAGAAAATCGCCTTTTAATTGTAGCCAACAAAAGACACAAATCAATAATAAAATTTAACAAGATTTATTATACACTAGTTTACAAGAAGTATTAAACAAAGAGTAATGTCAACTTAACTGTCAAAATATGAGTCCAATCTTTTTATCTTTTCTTTATCCAGAAATCTTCTCGGAATCCACAGAATATTATATCCAATAGGTCATAATCTAGTATGATGTAGTTTGAAAATGAAAGTGTCAATCCAACTGTTGATGTCTATCGATGTCTAAGTCTATCTATGTCTATGTCCAAATCTCTATATTCAACTAACTTTTGGGTCTGCATTTAAATACTCAAACGGAAATTTCTAGACAACTCTAGAAATATAAATTACGCATCTTTTGTTATGATCATTCTGGAAACGTTATGTAAGTGAAATAGAAAGTTCTAATCATTCCATTAGTATCAATGATTGTTCCAGTGATTTCTAAACTGCATAGTTGTAACACAATGTATTTTATTTTGTACACAATGTATATAAAACAATGTAAACATTCTTAGGCCACACAAAACAAAATAGGCCAACTAAATAAATATAATAGTTACAATATCATAACACCTCCCCTTAAAAAGTTTGAGTGTAACAAAACTTTTCATGAATAATATGTACAAAATACATAGTATATATACAGTGTTTTAATAAGTTCTAGATAAAGCATCTGCTATTACATTATCTTTACCTTTAATATGTTTTACAATAACATCATATTCCTGTAACAATAAACTCCACCTAGTCAATCTCTGGTTCTTGTTTCTCATTTTATGTATGAAGTTGAGAGGATTATGATCAGTATAAACAAGAATAGGATGCACAGAGGATTTAAATATACATCAAAATGTTGAAGTGCAGACAACAGTGCAAAACATTCTTTTCAATAGTTGAATAATTTTTCTGATGTTTATCTAATTTCTTAGAAAAATATGATATAGGTTTTTCAACATTATCATCTGTTTCCTGATATAAAACAGCTCCAACTCCTACATCGCTTGCATCAACGGCAAGTTTAAATTGTTTTCAAAGTCTGGAGTGATCAGAACTGGACTATTAATTAAAAGTGATTTGCTATTTTCAAAAGCGCTTTGACAATTTTCACTCCAGATGAATTTAGAATCTTCCGTAAAAGATGAGTCAATGGTTGAACAACAGTAGCAAAATTTGAACAAAATTTTCTGTAAAACCAATCATGCCTAAATATCTCATAAGTTGTTTTTATTTGTAGGAGGAGGAAATTTGGTAATTGTATCCACTTTAGCCGTAATAGGTTTCACTTGATCTTGGCCAACTGTATGCCCTAAATAATCAACAGTGGCCTGGCAAAATTCACTTTACCAAGATTTACAGTCAAATTTGATTGTGACAATCTATCAAAAGTATCATATAAATGTGTTAAATGTTCTTCCCAGCTATCACTACATACAATAAGATCATCAATATAAGCATAACAACAGTCTAAATCTTTTATAACATTATTGATCATTCTTTGAAATGTAGCTGAGCACTTTTCATGCCAAACGGCATTACAGTATATTGAAATAAGCCGTCTGGTGTGACAAAAGCTGATATTTCTCGAGCTCTCTGTGTCAATGGACTTGCCAGTAACCTTTCAATAAATCAAATTTGCTCACAAATTTTGCTTGTCCAATGTTATCAATGCAGTCGCTCATCCTTGGAATCGGATAGGAATCAGATTTTGAAACAGAATTTACTTTTCTGAAATCAGTTACGAAACGAAAGGTTTTATCTGGTTTGGGCACAAGGAGACAAGGAGAGCTCCATTCACTGTTACTCGGCTCAATAATATCATTGTCAAGCATATATTTAATTTCTTGTCTCATAAATTCAAGTTTGAGTGGATTGAGCCGGTAAGGATGTTGCTTAATTGGAGAAGCATCACCAACATCGACATCATGACAAACAGCAGTGGTTTTGTTTGGCACATCTGGAAAAAGATTTTAAAAGAAAATACCAAAGCTTTTAATTTTTCTCACGATCAAAAGACAGATGTGCAAGTTTTGAATCTAAATTTGACAAAATTTCTGAATTTTTCAATCTAACTGTCTCTTCCATAGTTTTAGAACTAAAAGGTGGTTCAATTGCATCTGGTTTGTCATGATTGTTCTCCAATTTAACCATGGCTAAAGTGGCAACTGGTTTACTCTCACCTTCATTAGTACGCTCAAAATATGGTTTTAACATATTAATGTGACACACTCTATTTTGTTTACGCCGACCTGGTGTTTTTACAATATAATTCAAATCATTAATTTTACTCTATGGTATAAGGACCACAATATTTAGCTTGTAATGGATGTCCAGGGACTGGCAAAATACAAGTACCTTATCACCAGGCTCAAAAATCTGTCCCTGGCATCTTTATCATACCATATTTTCATCTTATTCTGAACAGTTTTAAATTGTTCTGAGCAATTTGACAAGCAGTATACAATTTTTCTTTAAATCTAGATACATAGTCTAGAAGATTCAAGTCAGTGTGTTCAATAAGCCATTTTTCCTTAATCAATTTTAAAGGTCCCCTTACAGTATGACCAAATACCAACTCAAAGGACTAAAACCAAGGGATTCTTGAACAGCCTCTTGGACCGCAAAAGTAAAAGTGAACACCATCATCCCAGTCCCTGTCAAATTGAAGACAAAAGTTCTAATCATGTTCTTCAATGTTTGATGAAAACGTTCTAAGGCACCTTGAGATTCTGGATGATAAGCACTTGATCTATACTGAGCAATCCCTAACTGGTACACGATTTGCTGAAATAAACCTGACATGAAATTTGAACCCTGGTCGGACTGTATAGACTTTGGAAGTCCTACTAGCGTGAAAATTTGATCAGAGCTTTGACAATAGTAGGTGTCTTGATATTCCTTAACGGAATAGCCTCTGGAAAGCGAGTGGAGGTACACATGATCGCCAGTAACACGCATTTCGGTCTTGGTCTTCGTAAAGGTCCAACGCAATCAATGAGTACTCGGCTGAAAGGTTCTTCAAAGGCTGGAATAGGCAGAAGTGGTGCTGGTGGTATTTTCTGGTTAGGCTTACCAACAACCTGGCATATATGGCATGATTTGCAGTATTCTGCGACATCATTTCTAAGTCTTGGCCAGTAGAAATGCTGCAAGATCTTAAGGCAAGTCTTCCTTATACCTAAGTGTCCAGCCAGGGGTGTCATGGGCAAGAACAATAATTTCTTGCCTATAAATTTTCGGCACCACCACTTGGTATACCACTCCATTCCTCCTCTGGGGTAGCATCAGGGGCCTCCACTTTCTCATTAAAATGCTGTCTCGATGGTAATAGCATTCGGCCACTTTGTCTGCTTCCTCCTGTGGTTGAGCCCTCTTGCTGAGCTGAAGAACTTCAGGGTCTTTATTTTGTTCTTCGACAAATTTCCTTCGGTCTAATGAATGGCTGTTTACGCCTGGCCATGGCATAATTACATTCTTGCTAATACTAGGTGGTCTTATTACGGCCTTCTCTGAGCTACCGGACCTTCAATGTCGGCTAGAAAGGTGTCAGAAAGGTCCATGTAATCAAACTGGTCTTCTTGCAAATCCTCATTTTGTTGTTTTCAGCCATCGCCTAGTAACGACACAAGCTGGATATAGTTCAGCATCATCTTCAGGTGATTTAACATCCACCACCGGTTCACTGGTAACAATTGGTTCAGCAACTACTTTGTTCCTAGCTAGATCATTTCCTAGCAATAATGAAACACCCTCAACAGGGAGATTAGGACGAACACCCACAACAACTGGTCCAGTTATCAAATCTGACTTCAGATAAATACGATGGAGGGAACATCTATACAACCTAACTCCACACCTTGTAACAAAACGGAGGCACCAACAGAAGTCTCCTCGGACAAAGGCAACACACCTTCTAACAATAAAGACTGAGAAGCTCCAGTGTCCCGTAAAATCTTAATAGGCTGAGGAGTAGTATTATCAACAATAGAAACAAACCCATCAGACATAAAGGGTTTATAATCCTCCATGTAATCACAAAAACTGGACTTAAAAGCCTGACTCGCAGGACATTCCAACGTATTGGTAACACGGGTGTCGTACAAGCACTGGTCTTGGGCTTATTATCTCTTTCATTCTTCTTCTGGAGTCTGAAACAATCAGCCATCAGGTGACCATTCTTCTTACAATAAGCACAAATCAGTGACTTCTTCTCAAAAGTATCAAATTTCGGACTAGACATATTATAACTAGACTGACTCTTATTCTGTGCAACAGGCTTACTAACAGTACGCTCAGTGCTTTGATTCTTGTAATTTCCACTCGAAGTATTAAAATTGTGACCTTTGAAACTTCTTTTATGTGAAAGGGTATAATTATCGGAAATAACAGCTGCATCTTGTAATGTCTCAACAGTTTTGTCATCTAAATGTGTTTTTAAGTCTAAATGTACATTGCTTGAACTCTTCTAATAACATCAGTTGTCTTAGGTTCTTAAAATTGTTATCTATTTTCTTTGATGTAAGCCATTTATCAAATAGGTCTTCTT
Source organism: Mytilus coruscus (assembly GCA_017311375.1). NCBI lineage: Eukaryota > Metazoa > Mollusca > Bivalvia > Mytilida > Mytilidae > Mytilus > Mytilus coruscus. Next base: position 27,774,862 of record CM029606.1, on the reverse strand, counting down.
TTTCCCTAGCAAATTCAACATAGGTTTGTGAATCAAACTTTTTATAAGATCTAAACTTCTGTCTATATGCTTCTGGCACTAGCTCATAAGCTTTCAAAACTTCCTTTTTAACCGTGTCATAATCAGAACTTTGTTCGGATGAAAGTGCTGAGTAAATTTCAGCGGCCTTGCCCTCAAAAACACTTTGCAGCATTGTAGTCCAAAAGGCTTCGCCATTTCAAATTATGAGCAATTTTCTCAAACTGTGGAAAATATTTATCGACTGTTTTTTCACAAAATCTGGGAACCAAACGTATATTTTTTGCTGCATCAAAATGTTCTGATTTCGACTGTACATTAGTGTTACTTTCTCCTTTGACCATTTCAATTTTTATTTTCTCCTTCATTTCAAGTTTTGCCTGTTTTAATTTAAATTCATCTTCTTTTTCTTTTCTTTTCTCCATCTCTAACCTTTCTTTCATTTGAAGTTCTGCCTGTCTTTCTTCTTTTCCAATTGTTTTATTTTGAGTTCATGTTCTAATTCAAGCTGTTTTAATTTGATAGCGTCAACATTTTCGACCTTAAGATCAAGAGCCTCTTCACCTAAAATTTCTGTGTCAACTAATTTGTCTATTACCAAATTTTTATAATTTGTTTTCTCATAGATACTCTAAAGTCTAATTTCAGATGTTTAGCAAGCAACACTAATTCCTCTTTCTTTAAATTATCAAACTTCTCCAGGTCTGGCGTTTTCAAAATTTACGGCTTCAAATGCCATTTTGTAGAATTTTGTTGGCTATTTCTAATAAAAATACTGAACAAATTTTTTTTTTTTTAAAATAAGATATTAACGTTATCCCGGACTTGAGCCCCCAATTTCTGTTATGTCAGAAAATCGCCTTTTAATTGTAGCCAACAAAAGACACAAATCAATAATAAAATTTAACAAGATTTATTATACACTAGTTTACAAGAAGTATTAAACAAAGAGTAATGTCAACTTAACTGTTAAAATATGAGTCCAATCTTTTTATCTTTTCTTTATCCGGAAATCTTCTCGGAATCCACAGAATATTATATCCAATAGGTCACAATCTAGTATGATGTAGTTTGAAAATAAAAGTGTCAATCCAACTGTTGATGTCTATCGATGTCTAAGTCTATCTATGTCTATGTCCAAATCTCTATATTCAACTAACTTTTGGGTCTGCATTTAAATACTCAAACGGAAATTTCTAGACAACTCTAGAAATATAAATTATGCATCTTTTGTTATGATCATTCTGGAAACGTTATGTAAGTGAAATAGAAAGTTCTAATCATTCCATTAGTATCAATGATTGTTCCAGTGATTTCTAAACTGCATAGTTGTAACACAATGTATTTTATTTTGTACACAATGTATATAAAACAATGTAAACATTCTTAGGCCACACAAAACAAATTAGGCCAACTAAATAAATATAATAGTTACAATATCATAACAATCTTAATTTTTTAATTTTTTTATTTTGCAGGAATAAAAAATTAAAAATACCATACATTAATGATTTTTCACTAATAATTAGGTAAAATGTTCTACCCTCGATCAGGTCAATACTCATGATACTGTTTCATAATTACCTATGTAAATGGCAGCTTGCCTTACTTTTTAGAATTTGTCACAACATAATAACGGGGTATTGGAACTAAACTGACAGGTGAACAGTAATCAGACAGTATTCAGGTGACCTGATTGACCGGACGATCTTTAGGTTACATAACAATTTTATGTACGGATCAGTGATTTCAGATGACAAGGCCCGTTTTATGAGGTTGAATTTTAATGATTTTAATTATTCAAATACAAAAATACCGGCCGGTATCCGATTGAAAGGAATGGCCAGTTTTATAAGGTTAAATGACCATTTAATTGAATGCAAATCTGCCGGGTCTTCTTGATTTGGCCGGTATGTTGGGAGAACTGTATTTAGAGAAGTATTAGGGTGTTGCATTAAAAACATTTTTCAACTGAATGGCTATTTTATTTTTTGGCTTTGCACCTTGCTGCAGAAGGTGTCAAAGCAAAAATTAAATAGCCTTTCAAAACATCATAATTATTTGGACTAGGTACAAATGAATTGTACTGATAATAGCCATTAGATTTTCTACAGAAAATAATGCCCATCAGTATCTTAATGATAAATCACGCAATACTGCTTTAATTTTTGAAAACAATGTTTTAAAGTGCACAAGTTTTTGTTCATGGTTTTTCATCACTAAATGATCAAACTACTCATGAGTTCTATTGTTATGTACACTTGGTTTTCCAAAGTATTTCATGAGCATGAATAGTTATATATATATGCATGTATATTTTTAAATCAAGGAACAATGCATTCCAGTGCAATTACAGTGGTAAAATTTTCCAATGTCATTCCAGTGGAATCACCAATCAGATTCCACTGGAATTTTTAGTTTTATATGATTTACCAGTGGAATTCCAATGGGTCACTGGAATCCAGTGGAATTCTGGTGGAATCAACTGATATTCCACTGGAATTCCATTAACATTTTCTATGGGGATATGAAACGAGTTGTAGAAAAAAAAAGTTGAACATGTTTTTTTAACTAAATTGAAAGTTTATAGTATAAAACTTTTATTCATATACTTGCTTTAGTGAAAACTATTATGTTTTAATGTAAAACTTCATGAAATGTACGGCTTCTGAATTCCAGCAAGTAATTGTTCTGAAATTCACCTAATGCTTTTCCGTATGCATGATTTCCCTTGTAAACAATGTGAAAGCCGTTACTGCGCAAGTAAAAATAAAGTAAAAGTAAAAGTGAAAATAGATAAATCAACACAGCTCAATAGTCACACTAATAAAGCACATGATTTCAGTGCATGCTTTTGTCTATTGTTTATCAATTTAACATCGGAAGTTTGTCTCGGACGTTAATTAGCAAAGATGGTTTCCATATAAAATCAACTAACGCATTATTTTGATTGTAAATTACACATTACAGATTCATTATAAAAATGTTCAAATATGTAACAAAGGTCTTAGTTTAGTATATGCATGATATGTGCATGTATTGGATGAATAATTTAGTGAGCATAATTTTTACCACTAACTCGTTTCATATGACTTTAATAATAATGTTTGTTAAATTACATATAAGATCAAACAAAACAATCCTAGAAGACAGTTTGATTTTTTGTGTGTGTCCTAATTCTTTTTTTAACAGTGGAATTAATTGACACAGCATGTTTTTATTAGCAAGAGAAAAATGTGAAAAATAAAATCTTCAAACCTAGAATCAAAAGATTCTTGCACTTTTATGTTGATGAGCCAGATGAAGGATTTCAAAAATTTTGTAATCAGGGAAATTAATTCTTGCTGTTATTTGTACATTTTCAAAATATTTTATTTTATGTAGTTTTGTTGGTGAAACTTATTCACATAACACTCAGACTTTTGAAGTATTATTTTTTATGTTTCCATTTATGTGTTAAAATTAAATAACTAAGTGTAATTCAGACATTATTCAGATCTATGAGATTATAATTTACTTATTTCCAGTTTTCTGAATTTTGTCTGACATAACTTCTGAATGATTTAGAAAAATTCAGACAATATTCAGATCTATGAGATTATAATTTACTTATTTCCAGTTTTCTGAATTTTGTCTGAAATAACTTCTGAATGATTTAGAAAAATTCAGACAATATTCAGATCTATAAGATTATAATTTACTTATTTCCAGTTTTCTGAATTTTGTCTGACATAACTTCTCAATGATTAAGAATAATTCAGACAATATTCAGATATTTAGGGGTGTATTTAATTTTTGTTGGTTTCTGAATTGATCTTACTTTTTTTCTTAATAATTCAGACAAATAAGACAGTATTCAGAAGTTCTGAATATGTCTGAAACTTTTTCTGACTAAATAAGAAGTATTAAGACAAAATTCAGAACTATAAGACAAAATTCAGAACTATAAGACAATATTCAGACACCATCAATAAACAGGTCAGACATGATTCAGACACCTGATTTGTTCTAAGACACATTTCAGCCAAAATTCAGAAAATTTCAGCCTCATTCAGCTAATATTCAGAAATTATGGTTCATGAGGGTGCCATTTACAATTTTCATGGAGGTGGCCCTGCACCTTCTTCAGTCATGGTTCATTGAATTTGAATGATTTGCATAGTTTACATGTTTAAATATTGACATTTCAGTTTCAACATGTTCAACATTTGTATTATACTATCAAAATTACAAATCACAAGAAATATCTCTGTGTCAACAGTTTATTACAGTATAGTGTGCTACTTTTGGGATAAATTATATCAAACTTATAGAAAAGTTTACAAGCTGTAACTCAAAATGTGGTCAATTCTATGTTAGGGGGGTCTAAATTCAGTTTAAAAGCTTGAGACATGCTATTTTTGTACCTTTTATAACCAGAGCAAATCACTGCTTTACCTAAAAATTCATCACCCAATTTTTTAAACATGACATCTCATCCCCCTTCTTAATATTTTATGCATAAAGTAAAAAGAAATAAATTTGGAAGGTGTTTGGAAAAAATTCCAAGTTATACACTGTCCACACTAGAGACTCTATTTGTAGACAACGAAAATCAAAGGACCATATCTGTCCTCTGACCACATCAGGATTAGCCTAGTCATGTTGTGTACTTCCGCTTCAGATTTTATCACTGGGTAGTTTTTTACAGGGTTACATATAAAAGGAGACCTTTTTAAGTTTTTTTATCAGACCTACAAAGTTAAATACAGTAAGTCAACATCGGTGTAATGATAAAGAGGAGAAGGATTTCAAAATAAAAGTCAAAATTTCTGATTAAGTGTTTTTGAAGACAATTGTTAAAAAACATGAAAAATGTCGTAATCGATCTTATTGAGAAATCTCGTTAAAATCTCGTTCATGCACATGTATAGTTCATCGACACATGGATCACCGTCACACAAAGTTGTACTGTTAGTCAGGGGTAATACTTATACAAGTGTCTTTTATTTACTGGTATAGGTAAATTATTTTGGAGGTTATATCCCTTAGAAATTCACATATTTTTTACTTGCATAAATAAAAAGTATTATTTTCTTCTGTTCTTGAATTTCTCTTGACTACATAAATTAATTTGGACCAATGGAATGTTTTATAGTCTGTCATTCTATTACGTCATCACTTCCGCAATCAGATTAGAAGCACTGCGCAACCACAACCTCACTTATAATCACCTGATAGTGAAGCAACTGATCACTTCAGTGATTCTATGCATATGACTACATCCGATAGAATTCAAATTAAACTTCAACTTTAACCAAGGTAAGTCTCGTTTAATTTAGTAATTAACAGTTGTCTTTACTATTCTTAAAAGTATAATTTCATGGACAATGAGAATCTGATTTGTTTTTTATCTTCAAAATACTGCCCATTTACAAGCCTCCAGGGAGTAGTTTTTGAAGGCCTTGAGCAATTACTTAACATCAATGCGCAATAGATTTCATTGTTTAGTTCTTGAGATAAAAGATTGAATTCTATTTAAAAATTAATTATCAAACCAGCAAAATTTTGTTTAGGGATGTGTTGACCTCCCAAACTAAGAATTTAAGGGGTTGTAAAAAAATTGACTTGTGTAAGTTAGTAAATTTTTTGAGAAGATTAACATCTTCCAAGTTAATAAACATGACTTGTATAAGTATTACCCCTGACTGACTGTCATGTTCATCTGATTTTTTTGGGCCAATAATATAATCAGAGTATGAAATGCAGACATATATCCTTTTTACAAATTCAAGGCCTAATATGTTCTATTCATTTTGTCTTATTAAAAATTCTTCATATGCAATTACCAGGGAATATATGAAGATTAAATGGTCGCCATTTTGTCAATTTCAGGAATTGCATCACTCTTTATTAACCCCTGCTCCAAATTAAAGTAGGTCCAGTATAATGGATGACCTCTGTCCAGCCGTCTATCCATCCAGTGAAACTTTTCTCCTCATTTTATGCAGAAATTACAAATTATCTCTGCCTTAAATTTTGCAACAAATTTCCTTTGAGTATGGGACATTTCTACATAACACTCACTGATCACTCATCAACTTACTGTTTAGGCCAAATAAAAGTATATGTGTGGTTTCAGTTAATAAATTAACTGTTTACAAAACTTTAAATTTTTGAAATACTAAGGCTTTTCTACCTCAGGAATAGATTACCTTAGCTGTATTTGGCAAAACTTTTAGGAATTTTTGGTCCTCAATGCTCTTCAACTTCGTACTTTATTTGGCCTTTTTAACTTATTTTATTTCGAGCGTCACTGACGAGTCTTTTGTAGACGAAACGCCGTCTGGCACAAATACAAAATTTTAATCCTGGTATCTATGATGAGTTTATTTACATCCTGAAAAAAAAAAGGGTCGGTAGGTCGGCAAGTATTTTTTAAAATTTTTTTGGGGGGATTGTCAAAATCGGGGGAAAAAAAAGCGTGTTCACCGAGTCGGATTCCAGTATTATACACGTCCCTACCGGAAATTCACCATTTTCTATATGTTTGGTTGTAAAATGTTGCATTTTAGCCGTAGTGGATACTTCTAATGGAAATTCAGATGACAGAAGTCTGTGAATTTAATTGTTGAAATTCACATTCCACAAAATGGGATCGTTCGAAAAAATATTTTTCAGAAATGGAAAAAAAAGTTTTAGGGTCGGTAACTGGAACCACAAATTACTTTTATTTGGCCTTACCAAGGACACACATATATATATAAACCCTGCTGACTGCCATTGGCGATTTCCAAATAAACAGATCACAAGATGTAACAAAATGGATCTTTATTATTAATTTAATACCAAACAGAAAACAATAAAGATGGTATACCGGAAACATGAGGTGCAAAAATTTGTACACCATATCCGGATTTCAACAATTTATGTCTCTTTAGTGATGTTAGGAATCAAAACGATATTTGGAAGGCCATATAATTTACCTCAATATAGGATAGACTCTTGAATTTTGAAGAGTCGAAATAGGATGAACGGATCATATAAACCCGAAGGCAAATATAATACAAGCCCAAACAAAACAATATTAATAAGTCTAAATTGAAAACAACGTTCAAACCTATTAATGCATTGGATAAAAACCGCAATTTTTATATGTGTGCATGCAAATTTCTTGGTAGAGGGGTCTAAATACAGCACAAACAACATTTTCCAAAAGACCAAAAAAGTGAAAAAGTATATTTAAATGAAACGCATTTGACTAACAGGTCGAACAACGGATGTTCTTAAACCCTGCTGACTGCTGGCGATTGCCAAATAAACAGATCACAAGATGTAACAAAATGGATCTTTATTATTAATTTAATACCAAACAGAAAACAATAAACTTGCGGAAAAGATGGTATACCGCAAACATGAGGTGCAAAAATTTGTACACCATATCCGAATTTCAACAATTAATTTCTTTTCAGTGTTGTTAGGAATAGAAACGGTATTTGGAAAGCCATATAATTTACCTCAATTTAGGATAGACTCTTGAATTTTGAAGAGTCGAAATAGGATGAACGGATCATATAAACCCGAAGGCAAATATATAATACAAGCCCAAATCATGGCAAATGAAACAATATAAATAAGTCTAAATTGAAAACAACGTTTAAACCTATGATTGCGTTGGTTAAAAACCGCAGTTTTTATACGTGTGCATGCAAAACAAATTTCTTGGTAGAGGGTTCTATGTATGTATATATATGTTGGTGACAATTTTCATATGAGTATCCTATATAGTGTGATTCATTTACATCCCTCACTTATAAAACTCTTTTTGAGCTTTTCTCATCACTTGTTGTTCGTCCGTCATCATCCGTCGTTGTGAACTATTACAAAAATTTTCTCCTCTGAAACTACTGGGCCGAATTTAACCAAACTTGGCCACAATCATCATTGGGGTATTTAGTTTAAAAATGTGTCATATGACTGCGACTGCCAACCAAGATGGCCGACATGGCTAAAAATAGAACATATGGGGTAAAATGCAAGTTTTGTCTATTATTTTGAAGACCGTTATAAATAGAGAAAATCAGAATGGAGCAAAAATGTTCAGAACGCTGAGCTCTACCAATTGTTCATATACATCAAAACTATCAGACATCTTCTGATATGAGTTATTGCCCTTAAATGACAAATTTTACCATTTTTTTCATTTTTGCCTATTATCTTGAAAAAATATAATAGACAGAGAGAAACTTTAAAATGCAAAAATGATTAGCAAGACAAGTTCTACAAATAAATATGGCAAGGTCAAAATTGACATATTAGAGTTATAGCCCTTTGATGACGATTTTTACCATTTTTTTGCGTTTTTGCTTTATATCTTATAAATTATAATAGATAGGCAGAAACTTTAATCAGCAAAAATGATCAGCAAGACAAGATCTACAATGAAGAAAAAATGGAGGAAATCATCCGACGACTCCTTATTGGAGTTATTGCCCTTTGGTGACGATTTTTACCATTTTTTTGCGTTTTGCCTTGTATGATAAAAATTATAATAGATAAATAGACACTTTAAATCACAAAAATGATCAACAAGGCAAGATCTACTAATAAGTCAAATTTTGAGGATATAGTTAGTAGAGCTGTCACTCTTTATAGGAGTGATTGCCCTTAAATGAGGATTTTTTTTACCCTCTTTTGTGTTTTGACCAAAAATTAAGGAAGATAGTGAGAATCTAAACAGAAAATTGATCAGGAATACAAGATCAACAAAACAGATTTTTGTCAGGAATTCTATTCTCCTCTACAATGTTGGAGAGTGTCCTTTGTTGAATATGCACATAGACCAAGTTGAGCGACACAGGCTCGTTAGAGCCTCTAGTTACTAAATTCTTAACGTGGAGTATCATTAGAAGCTTACAGTTCAACTTGTTTTCTCTATTTTAGTCCTAAACTAAAGTCCAATTTAGACTACAAAAAATAAGTTATCTGCATGTAAAAAAGAAGATGTGGTATGATTGCCAATGAGACAACTCTTCACAAGAGACCAAATGACACCATATAATTAGAATAGTCTTTCAAGACGTCATAATTTTTTTGTCTACAACAACATGAACAAGACAAAACAAAAAAAGATATAAAAAATATTATATCATGTATATATATATATATATATGTAAATATAGAACTTGTAACTAAAAACCTGTATCAGAAACATCTTCAAATTTCCACATTTTTATCCACTATATTAAGCAACATTTTGAACAGGAAAATTAACCTGTTAACTTTTGCATAGCCTTGTCACCCAAGGTTCACCACAGAATAAAAATCAAGAGTGGAGGAGAGATGGCAACATTTCAAAGCTAGAGCTAGTCCAAATAGTTATGACATCTTGAAGGCTATTTGAGAATGAACATCAAGGCTGGGTGAGTGATGACATCTTCCATGTAAAAGTACCTTGAAAATATTTTTGTTGTTGAACCTTTTTCTACATTCTTTTTTTGTCCTGGCACAACACTTTGCAGGGGACATAGAAATACAGGGCGTCTGTCCATTTGTCATTTGGTCCGGTCTTGTTAGCGCTCTCACATGTACAATTCTTGCCAGATTTTTATGAAACTTATATCATAGGTTTATATCAGCAATGTCTTAAACAAGTTCGAAAATCAGTGCCGATCAATTATTTTAAAAAGAGTTATGCCCCTTGGAAACATTAATTATATGGAAAATTGCATCGTTAGCGCTCTTATTTGTACAATTCTTGCCAGATTTTAATGAAATTTATCTCATAGGTTTATATTAGCAAGGTCTTGGAAGAGTTTCGAAAATCAGTGATGATCATTTATTTTTAAAGAGTTAATACCCTTGGAAATATTAGTTATAATGATATTACCGGTAATAAAAAGCTTAAAAGAAAAAAAAAGAGTGCATTATTTTAGTTATTGCCCTTGTACCTTGGATAGACAAGATATGTGCAACGCGGGGGACATTGGAACTCTGTTCTTTTATTGCAATTTAGATTGAAAAAAGTACACACAAAAAATATGCTAGAAGAAAAATTATTCCCCTTGTAATAATGGTCATTAAACAAATTAATAAAATGGTCATTTTTCGACAAAAATGATGACATTAGAAACAAATATAGATAAAAGATTTATGCCATAAAACTCAATAGTTTTGCTGAAAGTTGAATTTAGTTGGTTTTTACTTCTATAAATAAGCTATATAAGAATCTTGCATCATACATGGAGATTATTTGCCAAGAGAATATTTTTTTTTTTGTATTTTGCTAATGTCATTGAAGGACATTTTTCATTCATTCGTCAGAATTTGACTAACATTGTTTTGCTATTGTTATAATTTGACAGACATTCAATTGTATAAACAGGCGTAAAAAAATAAATTGTTCAAACGATATTCACTTTTGACAAATTTGGTGGTGTCATATGGTATTTTGACCCCCTGAAAAGTGAATTCGGGGTCAAAATATCATAGGGATAATTGACCCCTTGGTCATTATACCGCATGGTGTTTTGACCCCAGTCAGTGTCATATTTCCCATATAATATTATAGGTATGCTGTTTCCGGCGTTGGTGACTGGCGGCGGCATCAACAATGTATTAATTTGTGATTAGGTCTAGTTGGTGGTGAACCACTAGTGGTAGGTCAATGATATTTGGTATGCAGTTGGCACATCTCATTTCCATGGAGATTATTTGGCCCTGCCCCCTCAGTTATGGTCTATTGACTTTGAAACTTTTGCTTAGTTTACATGTATTAGTTTGTGATTTGGTCAGTTCAAGGGGAACCATTAGTGGTAGGTCAATGTTAATTGGTATGCAGTTGTATAAGCATTAGCACATCTCATTTCCATAGAGAATATTTGGCCCCGCCCCCTCAGTCATGGTCTATTGACTTTGAAACTTTGGCTTAGTTTACATGTATTAGTTTGTGATTAGGTCAGTTCAAGATGAACCGTTTATGTGAAGTCAATGATATTTGGTATGCAAATGTATTGGCATTTGCAAGTTTCATTTCCATGGAAATTATATGGCCCCACCCCTTCATCATGGTTCTTGACTTTGAAACTTTTACTTATATGTGGGCAATAATTTGGTATTTGGCCTTTGGTTTCTTTTTGTATCTTTTTTTTTAAGTTCTAAAACTTTAACTTTTATTCTGTGGGTTGTGTTGGTGTGAGAATAGTATTAATGAAACAAGTGGGTTTTTCGGGAAAAATTAATCCATTTTGATTCACCGTTTTCGTGACAGGAAACCAAACAGGAAACCAAACTTTATTTTCTTTATTTTGCACGATTTATTTCAAAAGACATAAATGAACACCATTACTAGTGTTACTTGCTTCATGTTAATATTTAAAATCTATTTTCAATGTTAAATTAAGGTTTTTTTTAAACGTGACAGGAAACCATAAGAATCTGAAAGCATTTTTTAGTTTTATTTTATTGGAAAATCAGCTTAAAATAATCTGAACAGTAAACTTTTTCTTGATAATGTTACTTATAACTTTAGTTTTTAAATTTAGGACTGTTTTTAATAATTTTTTTCCAATAGACAATGAAAACTATGAGAATATAGAAACAAGGGCACTTTATGATGTCACTATAATAAATTATTTTTGGGTGCCGACTTGCATCTACTGATTTTGACTACCAATGTTTTTTCTCTTGCTTTTTGTTATAATTCTTATACACTTTTATATGTAGCATATGTGCCTACTAACCCTTAGTGCACCCAATGCAGTGTGCCAGCTAGCTCTGTAACACAATTGCATGGTTTACTCTTTATGCTTATGCGTCACTTAGCAGAAAATTCAAGCACTGTAAAAACTGGGAGATCTAGCTAGTGCTACTTATCTTATATAATGTACTTTTCTATAAAGGGCTGTTCCAGAAGTGAATGTATGGGAGTGTTAGGAGGCACTTTCTCAGTTCTCACTTTTGATTCAATTGGAAAGATGCGGACATTTTAAATTTCTAAATTTTATTGAACACAAAACAAAAGTGTGATCCAACAAACATATTTATGTTTGGAACATCCAATATGTGAGTGATGTCCATTTTATCCACAGTATAAGTAGCATCTTGTAATCTCCACCCTGTCCCTGGCTTTTTGTAAAATTGAAACCACAGCCATGGATTTTTAACTTTTGTGACCTGCAATGAGAATTCAACAATAATGATAATGACTGGTGGCATAGCTTATTATCTATGATATACAACAAAACTGAACTATGATCTGAAGATGAAACAAAATTCAAAGATACAAATACAATAACACTTGAATATTTATTGACTACAAAACTTGATCATAAACATCAACCATTTAATAAATTTGCATGTGTTATCATGGTTATGCATATGTACAAGGTACATGTATCATAGATGACAAAAGTAGTAAACAACAAGTAATTAGAAATGAAAACTTTCAATGAGGTAGAAGATATGTGTTAAAAGTATAGCCCCACCTAATTATATAACAAAAAGTGACCCAACTGCAACAACCAAACATGCTGTAGCTGCATACCAAATTGCAAATCATATAGGGGTCATAAATAGAAAATCAATGAAAAAAAATTAAAGAGACATACATAATTTAGAATTGTTGTAACCTTTATCTCTGTTTGAGGTGTCGAATATAGTGTACTTAAACATTGTATCATAGATCAAATTTATTTCTTCAATGTATGTTCACTGGTGTTAATATGTCTTTTGATTGAGTTAAGCCATTTCAATTGATATTTTATAGTGTGTCTTTCTATGTTGTGATATTACACTATTGTTTCAGATAAGGGTGAATGTTTGGTACCATTATAGCTTGCTGTTCGGTGTGAGCCAAGTGTGTTGAAGACCGTACTTTGACCTATATTGGTTTACTTTTATAAATTTTGACTTGGATGGAGTGTTGTCTCATTGGCACTCATACCACATTTTCTTATATCAAATTAAAGTTTGAATAGTTTTACATTTGTGATTTCGGGGCCTTTTATAGCTGACTATGTGGTATGGGCTTTGCTCATTGTTGAAGGCCATACGGTGACCTATAGTTCAGCTGTAAATTTCTGTGTCATTTGGTCTCTTGTGCAGAGTTGTCTAATTGGCAATCACACCACACCTTCTTTTTTATAGACAAGATTCCATATACAAGACATTATTTTGCGGGTGTATAGAAATTCAGTGAAATCCTATAATTGTTTACACCCATTCATTACAACTGCTGGAAAATTACAAGTACCATGGATTACAGAAACATAACCGAAAACCTCATATACCAAATAGAATAGCCTGGTTTATTTCACTAAATTTCTTTCCAAAATTTGTGACCACAAATATATAAATCTGATTTAAAAAATTCTGGTAAGTTGTTTTGGGCTCGTTTTCTAAAGGTCACAAGTTTGATCGTAACTTCTTATCATACAATACAAATTATGACCGATCTTCAAAGTCACAAGTCCTTAGATTAAACAGAACCCTAGTTCCTTTCAGCAAGGGCAACTGTAAAAAGCTTATTTTACATGTCAACATTAAAGTGGCATGTTATTTCATGCAATGTTTTATGGAAAATTTGATAAAGGTGAACATATTTTCAAAGCAAGATTTTACTTTTAAGTTGAAAAGAAAAGTGTTTTGATATATTGGTCATGCAGGCAGTGAATCGGCACTACTTACCTGAAGGGAATAACACTTTGAAAAGCTATGAAATTGTGACGCATACAACTGAACTGGATACAACATTAGCGGTTTCCGTGTATTGATTTACTACTGGCATACTTATGCATTTAGATTTGCATCTCAGGTTAAAATCTGTCTTAAATGTAATAGTATTACTATAAAACTCCTAAATATGTGTTTGTTTTGAAAAAAAATTGTGCAATTTATTCAGAAATTTCCACGTTTTCTTTATTGATACAGGATACCATAATCGTTGTATCTTGATGTTTTAGCCAAAAAAATGTATTTTTTGGTTTTGAAATTCCAGTTTTATACAATTAATTCCTATGTCAAATTCCTATTAATCCAGTAAAGTAAAAAACTTTTAACTTGGAATTAAAATCTTATAATAGGCATCATGTGATATTTGTGACCGGTACACCATCTACATGGTTTCTACATGTTAACCTTCTTTAGTGGGCTAAAATCGATAAAGTACTTCCTTTCAAGTCATGCATGGTAAAAGTTTACTTCTCCTTTGACAATATTATTGCATTTTTGAAAAGTGTTTGCAGAATATGATTAAAATAAACAAAAAAAAAAAAAAATGTGACAAAGATACCAACTCTGTACATTCCAAGTGTAACGGTATATCAACATGTATTTTTTTTTAATTATCTTTATTTACCTAAAATATCAAGTACAATTTACTGCTGAAGCAAAATCAATTCAACAAGCATCGGCAGAATGATAAGAGACGTAATGTTGATTGAATTTTCCAAGAACCCTTTTCATCGTTATCCGGAAACAAAGTGTGTTGTAACGTCCCTCGAGTAAGAAATCGATTTTGTCAAGTCATTGGGCATGTATTTTCACTCGAGATCGTATGTAACATCATGCACGAGGAAAATAATAGACCCCGCACAATCTTTTGAAAATTGTATTTTCCTTTTTAAGCAATATGAAAACAGTCCACAGAATATGCTTGCTACTATCCCGTTGGAAACAAAACGATGTTTAGACCTAATATTTCATATACCCGGCCGAAGCGCTTAATCACATGTTAGCCACATGTTTCACGTATGACCGGAAATGATTTGGACTGAACGACAAAAACAATTTTAATAGAAAAAGTCAATAACTAGACTTCTGTTTCGTGTGAAATGTAACGATAACGATAACGTCATTTTCTAACTTATTTTTACGAAGAACAACACTAAAATGTAAATAATCACTGATTTACCTGTTTGAACATCTTGCGAGAGTTCATATTTGCATATTGTTATGAAGAATTCAATTACAATAAAGCAGACTATACCATCTAAAATTTATGCTACTAAATCGGAAACCAAAGTAACGCTACTTTTCTTACACCTGCTACAAAAATACTTACAGTTTTCGGCAATTTCTTCTGACTATTCTTTTTGATCGATGTTCTTTAATATTAGAAGGCAACAGTTACGATTTTGCAGGCGACGATTATCTTTAAATCGGGCAGCGTTACGCACTTCGGAAGCAAAAATAACGCTAAGAAACAACATACAAAAGTGGCCGAATAATCTTAAACATTTGTTTATTTCAAATTCTCTCTAGGGGAGATTAGAAAGCACCTATATTTTAATAGAAATAATAGCATCTGATAGTGGAGCAACAACTTCTCTCAACAAAATACAATATTTTATCACTTTTCTATCGTTATCGGAAACGGTCCCAATACCAAATTATTGCCCATATATATATAGTTTACAAGTTTATTTTTGTGTTCAGGTTTGTTTAAAGGGAACGACTTATGATAAGTCAATTGTATTTGGTATGCAGTTGTATTAGCATTGGCATATCTCATTTCCATGGAGATTGTTTAGCCATGTACCTTCAGTCATGGTTCATTGACTTTGAATATTTGCATAACTTGCATGTTTAAGTATTGCTATTATAATTTCAACATTTGCATTATCAAAATTACAAAAAGGCGAGACATATCTCTGTGTTAACAGTTTATTTGAAATTGGAGGTGTATAGTAAGGGGTTCAATATACCATGGCAGGGGGGTCAAAATACCATGGCTAAGTAAAATTTTCCAAACATCTTTATAGGCATGTTTAATACTTACCAACTACTTATTGGAGTATTTATTATAATTACTATGTAAAGGAGTTAGAATAGCTATAATTTTTGAAATTGGAGGTGTATAGCAAGGGAGTCAAAATACCATATCAGGGGAGTCAAAATACCATAGCTTAGAGTAACAATTTTCCAAACTTTTTTATATGCATGTTTAATACATACCAACAACCTATTGAAGTATTATTACTGTGTAAAGGAGTTAGAATAGCTATATTTTTTGAAATTAGAAGTGTATAGTAGGGGGTTCAATATACCATGGCAGGGGGTCAAAATACCATGGCTAAGTAAAATTTTCCAAACATCTTTATAGAATGTTAAATGCATACCAACTTCTTATTGGAGTATTATTACTATGTAAAGGAGTTAGAATACTGTGAATTCATTATTATTTGTGGGATACCAATTTTCGTGGATTTTGCGGGAACAGGTGAACCAGGAATTTAAATGTTCAACGAATTACAAATTTTCTGAAGGCTTGTGTATACATTTTGGCAAAACCACGAAATCAAATATGGGCATTTAAAAGTCAGAATGTGAATACATATGTTCTAACTCTTTAGGTCATTTTTAGTAGCAATAAACAAAAGAAATATGTCAATTGGACATGCTTTGATACTATATCTGCCCTTGAATTTTTACTAGATAATATTTTTGTTCGCTTTGGAGATTCCGATATCGTCAGGTTATCGGAATTCCAATGGGGACTAACTGTGCACCACTTATTGCGGACCTGTTTTGTATTGCTATGAGTTACAATTTATGACTAAAATCAGCAAAGACCCATCGAAACAACATCTGATACAAAATTTAATAATACTTTTAGATATTTGGATGATATATTGGCTCTCAATAATGACGACTTCAGTATGTATACTAAAGAAATTTATCCTGTTGAACTTACTTTAAATAAAGCTAATACTAACAATGACCACTGCCCTTTCCTCGATCTTGATATCCATATCATTAACGGAAAGCTTAATACAAAATTTATGATAAAAGAGATGATTTTCATTTCCTATCGTTAATTATCCATTTTTAGATGGTGACGCCCTTGTCACCATCTTACGGTGTTTATATATCTCAACTTGTACGATTCGCTGTATGTAACAACGCTTCAGATTTTAACGAAAGAAATTTATGTATTACTGAAAATTATTACACCAGGGTTTTCGATATCACAAACTAGTCAAAACATTTACTAAATTTTATCATCGGTATAAGGACATCATTCGTAAATATAGCTCAACATGCAGACTTCTTATACGTTCAGGTATTTCACATCCAATCTTTTATGGTAATATTCTTTATAAAGCACTAAAATGTCAGTATTCACCTCAGAAGCTAACAAAACCTTTAAATAGACTTATTAAGAAGGGATATAGTTACGATACTGTTGTCAGGTCATTAAAGATTGCATATTTTGGCTTTAATATTGATTCACTTATAGGGTCTTTGCATCGGAACTAAACACATTTATTTAAAACCAGTTGTTGGCATGACACGGGTTATGCTCTTCTCATATATTTTATGATGGTATGATACTAAACCCCTAACGGAGGGATTGTGCCTGATATTCATATGATGAAGACATAATCTTTCAATCAGTTTAATTGAGGTCTGAGCTGGCATGTCAGTTAACTGCTAGTAGTCTGTTGTTATTTATGTATTATTGTCATTTTGTTTATTTTCTTTTGTTACATCTTCTGACATCGGACTCGGACTTCTCTTTAACTGACTTTTAATGTGCGTATTGTTATGTTTACTTTTCTACATTGGCTAGAGGTATAGGGGAGGTTGAGATCTCATAAACATGTTTAACCCCGCCGCATTTTTGCGCCTGTCCCAAGTCAGGAGCCTCTGGCCTTTGTTAGTCTTGTATTATTTTTACTTTTAGTTTCTTGTGTATAATTTGAGTTTAGTATGACGTCCATTATCACTGAACTAGTATATATATTTGTTTAGGGGCCAGCTTAAGGACGCCTCCGGTGCGGAATTTCTCGCTGTATTGAAGACCTATTGGTGACCTTCTGTTGTTGTCTGTTCTGTGGTCGGGTTGTTGTCTCTTTGACACATTCCCATTTCCATTCTCAATTTTATGAAAAGGCAGATTATCCTCTATCCACGAAAATTGGTACCCACGAAAATAAGTGAATCCACAGTAGCTATAATTTTTGAAATTAGAGGTGTATAGAAGGGGTTCATACCTGCCGAGGGTTTCTTATCGTCGAGTTGCGAGTTAAGAAAGTCTGGTTGCGAGTTACAAAAGTCGAGTTGCGAATTACGAATGTGGAGTTGCGAGTTATGAAAGTCGAGTTGCGAGTTACAAAAGTCAAGTTGCGAGTTACGAAAGTTGAGTTGTGAGTTACTCATGTCGAGTTGCGAGTTGCAAATGTCGAGTTGCGAGTTACGAAGGTTGAGTTGCGAGTTACGAATGTCGAGTTGCGAGTTACGAAGGTCGAGTTGCGAATTACGAATGTGGAGTTGCGAGTTACAAAATTATTATGTTTCTCTAATTTCTTAAGAATTATATATATAAACGGTCGTGTCGTCTGATTTTTGAAACAGAATTTTCAGGTTTGCTTCGCATTTAATAAACAAAGCATACATGTACCCTAACTTTTTTATACACTGCATGAGAAAGGATCCCGGTATTTTGATTGCAGGATTTGAAAGAGTTATGTAGTACTTATTTATAAGAGTCTATATGTTGCAAAGTCACGCACGCTTAAATATGTTTCATGAGAGCGACATTGTTCATTTTCTAAAATAAAACAAGATATACAGTAGATACCGTATACCGTACTGAACAAATCAAGCATAAGAAAATAAATCATGTAGACCAATGAAATATATCAAAGGTACCAGGCTTATAATATTTTCTACGCAAGACGCGCGTTTCGTCTATACAAGACTCATCAGTGACATTTGAATAAAGGATATTCATTAAGATACCAAGTGCTAACTCTTCGTCTTTCACAAAGGTTTAGGGTGATATAGGCCAATTGCACATTTAACTTAGGAAAATATCTCATGAATTAGTCAGAAATGTGATATGCTATGTGCTTTATGTGATAAATTAAATAATTTTGAACTTTGTTAACTTTGTGATTCAACCCCAAGCAGAGAGTGCACATATACGTGTGTACCAAATAGTTAATAATCAAGTTGTTCAATGTATACATATATATGAATACTACAATGCAAAAATAAGCATGCTATAGATGTCTTTATGGTAACTTCCTGACATAGATCATAATATGATTATTTTTTTTCAATTTGGAAAGACGTTATTCTACAATAAGCTATACCGCTGTTACAAAAAATAAAGGAACAGTTTAAAGGAATGTTATGGCGTGTGTTTTTACGGTATGAGCACGGAAGCCTTGTCTGTCACAAGTTTACTTTTTTACCTGCTTGCAGCCTTGATACAAATGTTGTAGTTTCAGGTATCAGCTGGATATTGTACATGTTTCTAAAAAAATTTGCTTCCTCTTCATTTTATCATCATGCATAGCCTGTCACGAGAGCACCTGAATTTTTTTTTATCCGGGTAAGTATGGCATCAAGTTGTACTTTCAGGCATCTGCCATCCATATTTTGGAGAGGCGTAGGGTTTTTTTTTAAGAATTGTTTGATTCTGAATTCCTTGAGAAAAAAATGTCTAGAATTGAAGTGAATAAATTTAAAGATTATTAATCTACTGAAAATTAGGAGAAAATATATATATTGACATTAAGTTTCTAATAAATTGTTCGGATTTTAATGAAAACAAAACACATTTGGTGTTTTATTTCTGGAAATATTTGAAAAAAATGTATCCGTAAAGGACGCATGCACCCCAAAAAAAAAAAAATGAAATAGATAGCCATTGTGCATTATATACAAAAACGTTTATTATATACTGAGTAGTTAATACAGACAAATTGTATATGTAATAGTCAACTGCAACTATTCTATATGTATGTGTATGTGTATGACGTCACGTATAATCAATATCAGTCTCGTTACGTCTCGAGGGGGGGTGGACAAACATTTAATTGAAGACATATAAAATTGCATATAACGTATACACAACGATACATGGAAAATCATTAAAAAAACTAGATACGGACAAGAAATAAAATATCCTATAGTAGGTTTTGCTAAGATTGGTTCATGGACACGATTATTTATAAAATTTTATACAGACAATTCAAACTTTATGTAATCAATTTCCCATCTACTGCACAATGAGTTTCGTGTCAAAAAAGTAAAAAGAGTTATATTTGTCAGCATGTTATTCCTAAATTAACTTGATTGATTTGTGTATGATTAACCAATTTTTTAGAAAGAAGTTACATATTCCAAAACTGCACCTTTTGTCTCTTTTACAAAAGTATCTTTGACAGCTACATGTATAGAATAAAGAATGGAAACGGGAAATGTGTCAAAGAGACAACAAGCCAACCAAAATATACAAGTCAACCCAAGGCCACCAATGGGTCTTCAACACAGTGAGAAATCCCACAACCAGAGGCGGCCCCGAGCAGGCCCCGAAACACAATGTACACTAGATCAAGAAAATGGACGCAATTCTATGCTCCGAAACATATAGATGAACCAATATTAAAAAATATACAAGACCAACAAAGGCTTCAGGTTCCTGACTTAGGACAGACGCAAAAATGCAGCGGGGTTAAACAGGTTTTATGAGCGCTCAACCTTCCCCCTTCACCTCTAGCCAATGTAGACATAACTTAAACATCAACAATTTTGAGTGTCACTGCCAAAGAATAAATGTTGGGGTCCCTAACAAATATTGCCTCTGCAGCTGCCCCCAAAGAGCCCACTCTTAACGAAATCTGCAAAAAGGGTCTTTTACACATGTACTATAGTTTAGTTGCTATCTCCCTTTACGTTTAATATGACGGTGCTAGCTATGAAATTTAATAATAATTAAACTACAAGCCATCCGCTGTATTTCAAAAGGCTATCTGTTTCTTCAGAAAATACTTTGCGTAGTGATTATGTAAGCAATCCATTCATTTTTTTACACAAGACTCAGATGAAGTCCAAACAACAAAAAGAATCAACAATTCTGTATACTATTCTATAAGCAATCATTATTCAAAAATGTTAAAGATGTACACCAAAAAATTAAGATAGTTTTCCCCGTTTTCACGCTACTCGACTTTCATAACTCGCAACTCGACATTTGTAACTCGCAACTCGACCTTCGTAACTCGCAACTCGACATTCGTAACTCGCAACTCGACTTTCTTAACTCGCAACTCAACAACAAGTGAATCTCATACCTGCCAACTTTTGAAAATCCCCATGGGGGTTTTAGTGCGTGACAACAATTTCAAAGGTTACTATTTTTTGGGCGCGCTGTTTTGTGTTCTAGAAAAAGTGTCACATCTTTTTTTATATGGTATTCTGATGATGAGCTGACAAGCATTTTTCTTCTTTTTAGTACTTATATTATTGTGTAGAAAGATGAACATGTAGCTAGAATTGTACCATGGCTAAGCAAAATTTTCCAAACATCTTTATAAGCATGTTTAAAACATACCAACAACTTATTGGAGTATTATTACTATGTAATGAGTTAGAATAGCTATAATTTTTTAAATTAGAGTTGTATAGTAGGGGGTTTAAGATACCATATCAGGGGGGTCAAAATACCATGGCTAAGCAAAATTTTCCAAACATCTTTTCCAGCAATGTTTAATGCATGCTAACTACTTATTCGACTATTATTACTATGTAAAGGAGTTAGAATAGCTATAATTTTGGAAATTAGAGGTGTATAGTAGGGGGTTCATTATACCATATCAGGGGGGTCAAAATACCATGGCTAAGCAAAATTTTCCAAACATCTTTTCCAGCATGTTTAATACATACCAACTACTTATTGCAGTATTATTTCTGTGTAAAGGAGTTAGAATAGCTATAATTTTGAAATGAGAGGTGTATAGTAGGGGGTTCAATACAGGCCTTTCAAAAAATTTTTGAGCCAGCGGGACATTTTTTGTCTTATCCTGATTTCAATCCCTTAAGACTTAGTAACAAAAGGCAAGCATTTTAATCAGTTGGGCATCATATAAACAATGATTGACACAAAAAATGATTTTAAACTTGACTTTTGATATAAATTCCATGTTCCGACATAAACTGTTCAATTGACAGTGCATCATTGGAAGTGTGCAACATCAGCGTACTAATATCTGCCTTAGACTCTTTATTTGTGGAAAATTACGCTGACAACAACTTCGCTTTCGATTTTAAAAAACACATTTTTCTAATACCGGATGTTGACTTGCAGGTGTAACACCACTAATTCAGGCCCGGCCAGAAAGCACATACCAGAAAGTAGTACATATTTAACACAAAATAGTTCCTACGCATGGGTGTAACTTTCAAAATATGTAGAATATTTAGGTAATTTTGGTATCAAATGAAAGCTGAATGACTGGTGATCATTGTAGAACACTTTTTGACTTATAATTTTGAATGATAAAAAAAATGCATGAAATTTTAAAAAGAGGGTACATTTTGCCTGTTTGTCAGATCTGGAGTACCTGTTTTGGTACATCCGAAGTTCCGGGAACCAGTTCTTTCTTATATGCCATTAAAGGTATGTTGATTTTTTCAGTACAAGGCACCATAAAGTGTTGCTTTGACATGCAATGATTGTCACTTTATTTGAACTTAAAACGAAAGAGCTGTGCCTGCTTGAAATTGAGGAATTTAACATAGAAAGCAATGGGGCCATGAATTAGTGGTGTACTTCCTATTACAGAGAATCACCAGAAATTCAATTTTTAGAAGTCGTACCTATTCTAATGAAAATTGGTCATATTTGATGTCAGTAATCATGTTTAATTAACTTTTTTGGAAGAACAATTCTGTTTATGGGAAATTTCAGCTCTTAAATTGACACAATAAGGTACTTTAGCCTTTTATGGTCATACAACAGGCATGCAGTTAAGACTTGACTCCAAGTTTTTATTTCTGCATTATTTTTGATTGAAATCAATAAAACATGTATATTATGACTTGTTTATGGTAAAACAATAGCTCTTTGTCAAATAATCCTATGACGTTTTAAGTTTTATTGGTTTTCTTATGGTAGCCTTTTACAATCTAGGCAATTGGTATATACTCATATAAGAATTCAAAAATCTCATTGTACATGCAATTTTGAACCAGTTAGCAAGTTATCCAGCTGAGGGATATATAAATTGCTCTTAATAATCTATGTTGTACCACAGAAGTATGGTTTATAACAAAAAATGTCCCTTTACCAATCTGAAGAAAAAAGGGGGGACAATATTCTCAATTACGTATGTCTTAGGTTTGGACCTAATATATTCTATTTAATGAACAAACTCTGATAAGAACATGATTATTGGTAAGCACATTGCTTTCCTAGTAGAAATTGACAAATAGAACCATGACATTGAGAATAAAACAATCATATTGGCCATTGGTAATATCCAGATGCAGTTTCCTTTGCATAACCCATATATGTTAATACTAGTCCAATTTGAGCTTAAAATCAGTAAACCAGTGTTTGGAATAAAGCATTATATGTTTTTTTATTGCTTGAAATAGATCATAGAATAAAATAAAGTAATGCTGAAGTCAATATAGCAAGTTTGGTTCTGTTATAGGTGTAACACCACTAATTCAGGCCCGGCCAGAAAGCACATACCAGAAAGTAGTACATATTTAACATAAAATAGTTCCTACGCATGGGTGTAACTTTCAAAATATGTAGAATATTTAGGTAATTTTGGTATCAAATGAAAGCTGAATGACTGGTGATCATTGTAGAACACTTTTTGACTTATAATTTTGAATAATAAAAAAAATGCATGAAATTTTAAAAAGAGAGTACATTTTGCCTGTTTGTCAGATCTGGAGTACCTGTTTTGGTACATCCGAAGTTCAGGGAACCAGTTCTTTCTTATATGCCATTAAAGGTATGTTGATTTTTTCAGTACAAGGCACCATAAAGTGTTGCTTTGACATGCAATGATTGTCACTTTATTTGAACTTAAAACAAAAGAGCTGTGCCTGCTTGAAATTGAGGAATTTAACATAGAAAGCAATGGGGCCATGAATTAGTGGTGTACTTCCTGCATGACTTGACAATGGTAAATCATGGACCAAAGACGGATACCTAAAATCCGTGTACGTTTACAAAGCACGATTGAGTTTAAGTAGCTCTTTCCACGATATTGCTTCAGGAAAATAGTTGAAATAAACGTTAGATAAAGGTATCAATGATAATTTAAGCATTTTTGAAAATTTGGATGCATAATTAAAACTCACATGTGTACTAGTTCAAACAACGGGTTCTGACGATTTTTCGCTTCCAACTTTTACCTTTTTTACTGGATTTTCGAAGGAAATATCGGTTATTAAAATGGTGATGTACAGCGGGCAGCTGGGCGGATCTACCGGCGGCTGCCAAACAGTGTCAGCACAATAACATGAAAACGCTTTAACAAATTTTTTTCAAATTTAAATATGTTGTTTCCTGGGACTTAATGAAGGTCTAGTTCAATTTTCAAGATTTAAGTATATCTCCTTTGTGAGTTATTGCCATTTTTAATATCCAAAAGTGGAATTTTAAAATATTTTACTCTTGTTATCATGTTATGATTTGTCTTATCTCACAATAAAAATTGGAGTGACAGATTTATTTGAAAATTATCTATTTCCTAAGTGGTAATGATTATAAGCTATATCATTAGACATTTTGAAGATTATTACATTATTAATTATTATATGTAATGTTAGAGTACTATGTTAAACCATTAGATATTAGAAATATTTAAGCATATGGTAATGATTTATTAATTAGATCTTGGAAATATTTTAGCATATGATAATCATTGGAGTGACAGATTTATTTGAAAATTTTCTGTTTTCTGATAAGATCTGTAGGACTGTATATATAAAGTTTGAAACTTACTAGTAGGACTGTATAAATGAAGTTTGGAATTTACTGTTCATTATTAGACATTTTGTAGATAATTAAGTGTCCCTAAATCATATATATTCTTACCCCTACCCCCCTTCAATTTGAGAATGTGCTTTTATCTTGTAAACGGTCGAGATCCCCACCCCTAAACCATATATATACTTGTATGGGACAATAAAACAAATCAAATGAAATATAGGGGAAGTCCAGAAGGGTCACTCCCACCCCCCTTCTTTTTGAAAACTTGTAAACGGTCAAGATCCCCACCCCTTAACCATATACATTCTTGTATGGGACAATAAAACAAATCAAATGGAATATAGGGGAAGTCCACGAGGGTAACCCCCACCCCCCTTCTTTTTGAAAACTTGTAAACAGTGGAGATCCCCACCCCTAAACCATATACATTCTTGTATGGGACAATAAAACAAATCAAATGAAATATTGGTGGAGTCCCTGGGTTCACCCCCGCCTGCCTCCTTTTTGAAAACTTGTAAACGGTCAAGATCCCCACCTTGAAACCATATATATTATTGTATGGGACAATAAAACAAATCAAATGAAATAAAAGGCGAGTCCCTTGGGGTCACCCCCACCCCTTCCTGTTTGAGAACTTGTAAACGGTTGAGATCCCCACACCAAAACCATATATATTCTCCTATGGGACAATAAAACAAATCAAATGAAATTTAGGGGAAGTCCCCTGGGGTAACCCCGATCCCCTTCTTTTTGAAAACTTGTAAACGGTCAAGATCCCCACCCTGAAACCATATATATTCTTGTATGGGACAATAAAACAAATCAAATGAAATAAAAGGCGAGTCCCCTGGGGTCACCCCACCCCCTCCTGTTTAAGAACTTGTAAACGGTCGAGATCCCCACCCCTAAACCATATATATTCTTGTATGGGACAAAAAAACAAATCATATAAAATAAAGGGCGAGTCCCCTGGGGATCCCCCCCTTTTTGAGAACTTGTAAACGGTCGAGATCTCCACCCCTAAACAACCATATATATTCCTGTTCGTCATTTCAAGAAGATTTGAATGACATACAGGGTCAATCCATAGGCGTCACTTATGCATATACATGTATATCACAAACCAATTTGTACATAAATTGAATAAATATAGGGTTCTTTGAAATGCTTAATCTAAACCTGTATTTCTTTTCATTATTAATAAGATAATACCATGTTGAGGTTTAAAGGGTCCTAAATTAAACTTTTGTTTAATTTCATCAAAAATTGAATTCTTTGGTTCTTTGATATGCTGATTCTAACAATGTTTGAGTGTTAAATCATATCTAATTTTAGAGAACTTAGTCATCACTGGTTGTTGTTATTATATTATTGATTATAATTTGAAAAATTGCATCATATCTTATTTTAGAAAAATTTTATCCAGTTTGAGTTATTTCCCTTTGCACAGAAAATATTATGGATAAAATTAACCTGTGTTTCATTTCAACATAAATTAAATATATATAGGGTTCTTTCAAATGCTGAATCTAAACCTGTATTTAAATATTAGATTTTTGGGCCCAGTTTTCAAGTTGGTCCAAATCAGGGTCCAAAATTTAACTTTGTTTGATTCAACAAAAATTTAATTTATGGTGTTCTTTGAAATGCTGAATCTAACCATGTATTGAGAGATTTTGGATTGTGGGCTCCTTTATCAAATTGGTCCTAACTGAGGTCAAAAGGGTCCTAAATTAAACTTTTGTCTGATTTCATCAAAAATTGAATTCTTGGGTTTCTTTGATATGCTGATTCTATATGTACTTAGATTTTGGATATTGGACCATAATAGGTAAATGTCCAATTTCAAATATTTCAGTTCTTTGACCACATTCATTTTGTGTCACAAACCTATGCTGTGTCAAATGTATTTAATCACAATCCAAATTCAGAGCTGTTATAAGCTTAAATGTAGTGTCCATACTTGCTCAACTGTTCAGGGTTTGACCTCTGCAGGAAAATCCAGTTTGCTGTCACTCTGACAGCCTCTTGTTAAATTTTTCATCAAATTATATTTACATGTGATAATCTAAATCTTTTTGACTAAATTGATTAGATGCAAACAGCTGAAATTTAAAAAATAACTTTAAATAAACCGATCAATGTCCGGTACAAAATAGTTTACCTGTTGCCTAAACAGGTAAATTTCAGCTGTCAGCCAACTAATTAGCCTTCATTGTAATGAGAGGATATTAAAGTAGGGTTTGTTTTGATAGTAATTATTCATCATGTCACTTATATGACCAGAAATGTGCGGCTGTTTAAGGCAAAAGGTCAGGTCAAGAAGATCGCATAAACTTCTATTTTTTATGGCCCCGCAACAAAGTTGTCGGGGCCATATAGTTTTACCCTTGTTCGTCATTCCGTTGTTCCGTCATTCTGTCATTCCATCATTCTGCAATAAACCATTATACGCAATTTTTTTCTAAACACCTTCAGATATTGGGCTAATTTTTGGTATGTGAGTTAACCATGATGAGTTACAGATCAAGTTTAAGATTTGTTCCACTCTGCTAATTTTTGCTGAAATTACGGCTTTGGACTTAAATAAATTGTTGATAATCACAGTTATACAGACTTTTTTTTAAACGCCTTCAGATATTAGGCTGATTTTTGGTATGTGAGTTAACCATGATGAGTTACAGATCAAGTTTAAGTTTTGTTCCGCTCTGCTAATTTTTGCAGAAATTACGGACTTTGAACTTTGATAAATTGTTGAAAATCACAGTTATACAGATTTTTTTTCTATACGACTTCAGATATTGGGCTGATTTTTTGGTATGTGAGTTAACCATGATGAGTTACAGATCAAGTTTAAGTTTTGTTCCACTCTGCTAATTTTTGCCGAAATTACTGTCTTTGGACTTTGATAAATTGTTGAAAATCACAGTTATCCGGACTTTTTTTCTGAACACCTTCAGATATTGGGCTGATTTTTGGTATGTGAGTTAACTATGATGTTTTACAGATCTAGTTTAAGTTTTGTTCTGCTCTGCTGATTTTTGCTGAAATTACGGGTTTTGGACTTTGAAAATTGTTGAAAATCACAGTTATACAGACTTTTTTTCTAAACGCCTTCAGATTTTACGCTGATTTTTGATATGTGAGTCTACCATGATGAGTTACAGATCAAGTTTATGTTTTGTTCCGCTATGCTGATTTTCATGTTGTTTCAACACATCCTGTTAGAGACTGCAGTACATCCACATCCTGTTTGCTGATAGTTCTGTCAACTGACCCATTATCTGCGGGTTACACCCATGAATTTCCACTTTCACACAGGATTTTTTAATACCCGCTGGGTATTCAAATAAACCAGGATTTTAGACATGACCTGTTTTCAACCGTATTTCTGACCGGTATTGTTTCTGGTATTTAGAAGTCAAATATACTTTCGGTTTTCTCGGCGTTTTTCCTTTGAAAAGATAAACAATTAAAAAGTTAAAACTTGGAATTTGCTTATTTACCGTGCGGATGACAGATATCAAAACATTACATTTGATTGAAAAGTAACAATTCGAGGATTGTTTGTTAATTGTACCCCAGAAAGTTGAACCCAGTCAAGCTTGACCTACAATTCTATGTCCTGATTAAAAGATTTGCCGTTTACAAATATCAAATAATATCCTATAAAAAACAATTTGAAACTTTTAATACATTTCTGTTGGAGAGAATGATTTTTTTATCACTTAAATGTAAAAGTGCTAGCTTAATTTAAATCAAATCCATTATGCTCTAGATATTACACTGAAAGGAAACACACTAACTTCTTTCTATTTATCTTCCTTCTGTGTATAGGAGCACATTGGCTATAATTGATTTCTAATTACATGTATAGCTGGGGTTTATGACATTCATTAATAAAAAGAAGTGTGAATAAATAATAAGCGGGCATTGGTTTAGAAAGATATTTAATTAATGATAAATATTTATGCACTTAAACTTAACAAATACAAAAGTGAATATTTTTAGGAAACTCAGAGGTACATGTATATCTTATAGTATAAAAAAAATTTCTAAATACTAAAATTGGACCGAAAAAGTTTGTATGCATTAATTATGCAGTTATGACCAGACATTTTCTTCTTCAATGCAGGTCATGACCTGCATTTTCAGTTTCAGAGGTTGACAGGTATGGAGCACTTATACCAAGCCATGGTATTTTTTTTTTTACCTACTATGGAAAATTGGCCTCCCCTTTTTGTATGTCTGATTTTCAATCTACTGGGCCAAAAATAAAATATTGTTTGTTTCCCCTCCCACTACCGACCCGGTAAAATCCCTGCCACCTGAAAAATATTATTGGCCGTTTGTGTCCAGTTTTTTTTTCTTTGCTATTTTGGTTTTTGGTGATACCTTTCCAATGCTGTAATCCATGAGCGTTTTAATTCAAAGCATTTTTGCATGGAAGCATCTAAATGATTCGGCATGGATTTTTCTAGCATTCCATAGGGTCCGGTATTCGGTCCCATTCCCAATGACAAAACCCTACATTTTTCCCAATTTTGGTAGCAAAATTCCCAAACGATCTCAAAAGTCATTTTCATCTTTAATACTCATGACAGCGATGTTTATTTTGTTCAACCGCTAGCTTTATGTCGAAAATCGCTAACAAGTAATGTGTAAATCCGAGTAAAAACATATCTGATTGACAAAAACAACATCGATAACAATGGCTGCCAGAAACCAGAAATGTAGACAATTACCATACCAGATCAGATTCCGGGAACGGATAAGACTAATTTCGGATTTGGCGATCAACTACAATAAAATGAATTAAAAAAAAAATCCAAGCAGGTCACACAATACAGCTATGAAATATAAACACTAGAATTGAAAACCAAAAGATATATGAAAAAAGAAAGAAGAAAAAGGAAATATTTTAAACAAAAACTCAAAATTATTTTTAGTCCACAACTTTTCATGTCAAAATCCAATAAAAAATATCGTTAGTAAGAAAATTTTGAAGATAAGCCCCAAACTTAATTTAGAATTAAGAAAAACATGGTTTAGAAAATATTGAATAATATATATATATAAATCTGTGATAGAAAATATGCCTTGTCATTATATAAAAATTCTCTGAAACTGAACAATGCAATCCAATTAATCTGCAGCAAAACAATTCATTAATAAAGAAATAAAAAAACTGAAGCATCTTTCAACCCTGGCACTGAGTGCATCTTGATTTGCTTGATCCTTAACCTATGTTCCTGTATAAAGGATAAAATCTTTTGAGTAAAAATGGTCTGAATAATGCTTTAAAATCTATCTACTTTGAATTTTGTACAAATTCAATATAGAAAACCATATCAAGGAATAAAATAAAATAATTTCCCTACCTACCTACCCATACCCTGAAAACCTCAGTCGGGAAGGGGAAACAAAGATATTTTTAATGATGGCCCTGCAAGCTTTTGAATAATGTATAATGTTTTAATAATTATCTAAAATGAAAAAAAAACCAGGGGAGTCAATTTACCATGGGGGTCAATTTTCCATACAGGGGTTTCAATTTACCAAGGGGGGGGGTCAATTTACCATAGCGGTATTTTGACCCTGGGTCAATTTTCCATGGGGTTCAAAAAACCATATGACAGGGGAAATCCAAACAATCTTAATGTAAACGGAATGTACATTGTCAAATTCTGACGAATGAATGAAAAATGTCCGTCAATATATAACAATCACAAAACAAATCTGTCAAATTTGACGATTGCAATAACAAATTGTTGTTCACATGTGCTTTCGATTTGAATTACGAGAGTCTAACAGTGATTGTTTCTAAAAAAACAGGTACAGGATGGTGTGAGTAAAATGGTGGTTTACTGGAACTGTTTATGTATGGATATTTTTAATAACATGTTTCAATCGACATTATTTGCTTTCGTAAAAAAATATTGACAAAGGATGAAAAATAAAAAGATCACTGTTTAGATGTCATGAAGGTCAATGACAGGCCAGACTTTTTTGATATATGACATATATTCATGAAAGGCTTCAAGCAGCAAAAATATTATTTTTGCACCGAAAGACATTGAAAATCAAAGTTGAGCAATGCATATGTCAGTCATTAACTTAGAAAGAAAAGATGATTGCCAAAAGTTGATGAATATACTGATGACAAAAATTTGTGTTGCACTTGATTGGTATTTGGTCTGTGTGGTCATTATTTTTGTCCCCCGTGCGATGCGTTGCAGGAGACAGGGAAATTTTGTGTGTGTGTCCGTCAGGTCTTGTTAGCACTCTAATGTGTACAATTCTTGCCAGATTTTTATAAACTTATATCATAGGTTCATATCAGCAATGTCTCAAAGAAGTTCAAAAATCAGTGCTGATTAGAAATATAAATTATATGGAAAATGTCATTGTTAGCGCTCTCATGTGTACAATTCTTGCCAAATTTTTATCAAATTTATATCAAAGATTTATATCAGCAATGTGTCCAACAGGTTTGAAAATCAGTGCCAATCAATTATTTTTGAAAGAGTTATGCCCCTTGGAAATATTAATCATATGGAAAATTGCATTGAAAGCACTCTCAATAATGCATGTGTACAATTTTTGCCAGATTTTTATCAAATTCATATCAAATGTTTATCATGTTTATATAAGCAATGTCTCGGACATGTTCGAAAATCAGAGCTGATCAGATTTTTATAAAGAGTTAAGCTCCTTGGAAAAATAAATTATATTGGAAATTGCACTGTATTTGCTCTGAAGCCGTCATTTCTCTTAGGAGACCTTGGAAATCTGATCTTTTATTATAATATGTGTACAATTCTTGCCAGATTTTTATTAAACTTATATCATGGGTTCATATCAGCAATGTCTCAAAGAAGTTCAAAAATCAGTGCTGATCAACTATTTTTGAAAGAGTTATGCCCCTTGGACATGTTGGAAATATATATTATATGGAAAATGTCAATGTTAGCGCTGCCAGATTTTTATCAAATTTACAGAGTTCGCGAAAATGGTCGGTCCTGCCGGTCCTGTCGGTCAAAATGAGGCTCGGACCAGTATTTTGAAGGCTAGTGCCGGTCCGATGACCGATGTAAAACGGCCGTTGTAGTGCATATTTCGGCACTTTTTACATCGGTTATTAGATGTACCGCAACTGTTTCAATAAGTGTTTACATCGGTTATCAGATGTACCCGCTGCCAATTTCCATACTGGTTTACGGATTTATTATAAACAAACCAAAGCGGCGATCTACACGTGGCCTACTAAATTTGTTCATAGAGCCATCCCTGGCAAACAATCGGCGATTGAACCCTACAGTGGAGCAAACAAATACTGTAACAGCCGAGAAAGTGATTCAGATGATGAAATGGATAGTAAAGATGACTTTAAATAAGAACAATCAGAAGACCTGAACTGGTCCTTCATTGTTAACCTGTGGGTGCGAGGAATAAAACTAATATTAATAAAGTTATTTTTCGATAAAATATGTTATTAATTTTATTTCAGGATAAAATTGAAAGATTTTGTATGACTGGCTAAAATTTTGCAGGACTGACAAATAATCATGCTTTGTCGGTCCCATGACCGACGGGTCAAAATAAGTTTTCGCGAACTCTGAATTTATATCAAAGGTTTATATCAGCAATGTGTCCGACAAGTTTGAAAATCAGTGCCGATCAATTATTTTTAAAAGAGTTATGCCCCTTGGAAATATTAATCATATGAAAATTGCATTGTAAGCACTCTTATGTGTACAATTTTTGCCAGATTTTTATCAAATGTTTATCATGTTTATAAATTAAGCAATATCTTGGACAAGTTTGAATATCAGAGCTGATCAGATTTTTTTTTAAAGAGTTATGCCCCTTGGAAATATAAATTATATTTGAAATAATATTGCATTGTATTTGCTCTCTGAAGGCGTCATTTCTCTAAGAAATTTTTTGAAAAAAGTTTTAAAGAACAACAAACAATTTTTTGTAAGTTGCCCTTGGATAGAAAAAATAATTTTTTTTTGTGCAACGCGGGAGACATTGGTTCTTTTATTATAACATGAATCAGCAGAAAGAGTTATAACTTTTCACATGTTTTTTCTGAAAGATTGCTATTGTCAAAAATTGCTGACAGAATGCTTGTTTTAAAATGATCCATTTTCAAATAAAAAAAAACTGAGATATTTATGATCATCCAGTTGATAAAAAGCACCATAATTGATTTGTTGACATGTGAAGAATTATACTATAACCGTGAATAAGCGTTATTTTAAAAGGTTACAGACAATTGTAGACCTCAAATATGACCACATAAATTATGGTAGCCAAAGTTTGTCAAATTTGTTGCGATTGCAGCAAAATTTCATCAAATAAATGACAAATAATAACTCATATTCTTTTTAAATTTATTTTTTTTTTGTTACACATTTCACAAAAAATCGCCAAACATGCCGGGGAAGTTTTTGAATTGAAATTTATTGATTCCAGCTCATTTAGATATTTGACGGACACTGGTGCACTTTTAAATGGAAGACGTCAGATGTCAACAATATTCACAGCTAGACCTGGTCCAAATAATTATGACGTCTTATTTTAATTTTTTGCTGTGACGCCTTCCTATGATGTCATAATGCCAAAGCCATTTTTTCGGTTAGACTTTGAAAGATAATTTTCCTGTCAACTTAGAGACCCAATTTGCCATGAAATCTTCTACGACGGCTGGACATTTTTGCATATAAACAAATTATTAACAAAATATAAACCTTTTGTGTGCTTGTTGGTGCAAAATATTTCCCGAAATATCCCAAAGTAATGATAAAATAAGTAACAATTCCATCCGAGGTATCAATGACCTATTGCTATTTTAAAGTGGTTTCCCAGATTTCCCAAGATCCGTCACTTTCGGAGAGTATAAATTAAATTTTTGCACCAACTTGGAAAAATTTTATGGGTCCGAATTTTCAAATAATATAAATAGAAAGTTTCAGGAAATTCTATTTATATTATCAGGAAATTAGGGTCCTTTTTCAATTCTGATTTCGACCAAATTTAGGACTAGGAAACATAGAGAAGAGGCTTCCACAATCTAATAATTTGTGTTAAATATGTAAGTTGTTATACATTCAGTTGTAGTGACTTTTGGATTCAAATGAGAGTAATCTATGTATTACATGTACTAGCTTATATAGTAAATTATTAAGTCAGGGATTTCGTTACCACAAAATACTTAAAACCTTTACTAAATTCTTCCTTAGATACAAAGATTTCATTGGCAAGTTTGGCTGTACCTGTAGAAAACAATATTTCAAACGAAATAGCACATCCTAAATTTTACGGTGATGCTGTTAACCCAGGCCGCAAATTTAGATATGATCTGGGTAAACTTATCAATCCTTTAAATAAACTTATTCTTAAGGTTAACTATTTAACACTGTAATTAAATCTTTGAATATTGTTTTTATTGGTATAAATATTGATTTTGTCATCAGTAAATTAAAACCATACTAAATATTACACATATGTACTTTCACGGTACTACAATCTGTCGATACCTATATTTTGGCATTGCACAAGGTCATGTTTTTCTCTGACTGTTAATGACGTCTTTACACAAAATCCATTGGATGTTGGATGTGTACTCATTGATGTTTTAGTCTTGATTTTCTTTATTGGTTAAATTTTTATTGGCTTTGAATTGGTTTTCAGTGACTGCGAGTTCTCTCAGATCTGTACTTAGTGTCTTTTTTGTTGTTAGGGATGAGGGATGGATATATACCCTGCCACGTCCTGTCTGTGTTTTTGTATGATGTTTGTCTTTGTATCAATCTGATGAGTTAAGCCTTTTTCAACTGATTTTTAAAGCAATTGCTTTCATGCTATGGTGTATAGCCATCTTTGTGACCCAGCATTTATTAAGCCAAAGTTTTTGAGCAGATTCCTCGTCTGTCATTCTAAAAATCCTATGTATGCTTTCTAATGAAATACATTAATTGAAACAGTTGAAAAACAGCAGTCAGGGTATGTGAAGTTTCAACATACCGCGTATGTTCTTGTTGATGTATTTTTGTATTTAAGGGGACTACCGTTTGACTATCAAAGAAAGTTAGAAGCCCGAGTGAAAAAGTGCATTTTTATACTTCATGTACTTATGATTTTGTTCTTGAGATGTTTCAACAAAATATCGAAGTTGTTGATTTCATATTGAAAATTTGACTTCAGAATTATCTCTTATATGTTTTATGTTGTTTAATTCATGTTTCTTTTTGAAAGAGGTCAAGTTGCTCTTGTTCATTCATAAGATTATCTTAAAATCACTAGGCAGGTTATAGTAATGTAATCTTATCTCACATTATTTGTTTTAAATTAAAAGTTGCACAATTTACAGTCCTGATTACACTTACCATGTTTTTAATAATTTGGATCCTTGAAATAACGGGCCCTGTTATTTATTAAGGGTTTCCTTAAATTAATTGCATATTGATACTGATAGACTAGACTCGGTAAACAAATGATATAATGATCAACTGATCAAGGTTACTTCTCGAGACAGTGTCAAATGTCATAATGACCCTCTAGGCAATTGAAAGTAATTACCTGTATTTCTCAGGAATTAAAAAGTTTTGTGTTTCAAATTCTGAAGATTTAAAAATCAAAAACTTTTAACTGAAAGAGTGTTTCTGTTTGTCGTATGTTAAACCCAAATAATGCTTTTATTTACTTTTATAATGTTTTGTCTTGTCTCTGGTTTTGTGTAATGCGTGATCAAATCGTTTTCATTGGATGGTTTAAAATAGATCTTACTAGACTTGACCATGCAGAAATCGTCAAGCGTATTAACGATGAACATGATGAAAGTTCATGAAACTTTAAACTGAATATTTCTTTATTTTAAAATCCATTGCATTAATGTTTTAAGCGATTATATGTCATTAGTAATGAAAGGAGTAAAGCGTAAGCCAGTTCCCAGTTTAATCAACAGTTAATGTGCATTTCATGAAAATTTCAGAAGCCGGTCCCATCTTCAAATCTTTAATTGGTATGTATGTATAAATGAATGATTCTTATTATAAAAAAACTATAGTTGGGTAGGACACTCGCGTCACAAATGTTTAAATCATCAACTGAATGGTTAAATTTAAAGCAATTATGATATATTTAAAATTAAAATAAAAGCAATAAAGATAATGAAGCCAGGTGCATGGATTAATTGCCATTTAATTTATTGCCCAGTAATAAACACTCTACAAGCTAATAATATAAGGGGAATAATATATTATGATTTTTACCGGAGATATACGTTTCCGCAAAATTTATATTTGCCTCCACCGTTAGCCGGGTAAACGTGTCGTCCCCTTGGGAAATGTAAAAATAACTTTCTGTCTTTTATTGATATAAAGGTAAAACATCCTTACTTCTCACTAGATAAGACTCCTGTCAGGTTTAATTCTTTTACATGTGGATGAAAAATTATAGTCACAAAAACAGTAGGATGTATGCATTCTGGTATGGTTGGATCCTCTGGTAAGGTAACACCTAGATAAAAAGGGGTAGATTGGGGTATAGGTTTTTGATCTGTGAAAGTGTGTGGTTTTGTGTATTGGTAACTCTCCGCATTGATGTTTGAATAAATAACAGACTAGTTAAATAAAATCAACTGATATTAACTTAATATACATTAATATCCACAAACCATCAACAATATATATATATATATATATATATATTAAATATCTTAACCTATTTCAATTCCAATAAATAGACCTTTCATCAACTTTCTTTCGTAAAATGGATAGCAGAAAAATATATCTAAAAGTTTACTAGTTGTAATTTAGTAATCAGCAAATGGTAAACTCGATACCAAAAGATTCATTATAAAGTTTAACTTACGAAGTTGTTTTCTAAGTGTAAATTGTAAAGGAATTAACAAACCCACATTATACAGACCTTGTCTCCTTGGACATTGTAATATGTCGTCTGCCTAGTTCCTCCTTGGTCTGGTATCTGGTATGTATAATTATATTAAAATGGCTTGAAATTAGCGAGAGTTACTTGCCGAGGGTAAAATCATGCTAAAGACTTATTTGAATTCCCCGCCTTATTTATACATTACCAAAATCGGAACTCAGGTACATGTAACTACCAAAATTAGTAAAACGTTATCATGGTTATTGTGCCTCAATTTTCATTTAATTTTCGTTGATGTAAAAACAGCAATGTAAAAGTTTTTACATAAAGATGCATATTACAGTTTCTTATTAAAGAGAATTTTCTCAGCATGTTAAGTATCTTGAGTTATTGCTCAATACTTGTACTGTAGTATTGACTGCCAAGACATTTTAGATAACGTACATATTTTGTGAAGATAAAGCACATTTAGGATCAGGCATAGGATTAGCTCAGTCACGTGGTGTACATGTGCTTCCTTTTGGAAAATATACATCCAGTTCGTTTGTTTGGGTGAAATAGAAACCTTTTTAAGTTTATTTATCAGACTGGATCAAGTAAGTTACAGTAAGTCAAGATCAGTGTACATGGTGTATTGATAAAGAGGAGTAGGATTTCATTAAAATATTTTCATTCACATTTGCAGCTGTCAGACATGGACGCATGGATCACTGTCACACAGGGTTGCACTGTCATGGCCTTCTGATTTTTTTGTGCAATATCAGCATATAAAATGCAGACTTATCTTATATCCTTATTTACAAATTTAAGGCCTTACGTATGTTATATAATATACATGTAGTCTAATTAACAATTTTTAACATGCAATTACGAGGGGATATAGGAAAATTAAATGGCTGCCATTTTGAAAATTTTTTTGTCAACATGACCTAAAGAGGTTGTACCCATAATAATTCTTCAAATATTAAGTGTCATTTTTCAAAAAAATCTGCAGGATTTATCTTTTTTTTGAAATAAAGAAATACTTGGAATGAATAAAGTTTCATTCAGTCCACTAGTACTACAGTAAAAAAAATTTCACACAACATTAGAAAGCAAATATTCGCCCCTGAAACTATTGGGCCAAATTTATGCAAACTTGGCCACAATCATCAGTGGGGATTAGTTTTAAAAATGTGTCCAATGACCTTGCCTGGTAACCAACATGGCTCACATAGCTACGAATATAACATCTGACAGTTTTAAATGCAAGTTTTGTCTATTATCTTGAAAATCACTAAAGATAGAGAAGATCTGACAGGGTAAAAATGTGTAGGGTGACATGTCATCCTATGAACTGTTGCCTGTGAATAAGCACTTAAAAATCCAGCTCAGCACGTGTTGGTTTAGAGCTCAGCACGTGTTGGTTTAGATCAAAGCATGGTTCAAATTCATATTGCACTAACAATGTTCTGGTCTTGAATATGCATTTAATTTGCCACTGCATGGATGTTAAACAGCCATTCATCATATCTTCAAATCATAAAAGATAGAGAAAAATTCATGAAAGCAAAAATTATTCATGTTATTAGCATGACAATTAAGATTTACAAGTAAGTCAACATGGCCGAAATCTTCAGTTGACTCCTTAATGGAATAACTGCCCCTTTATGTCGATTTTTACCGTTTTTATGCCCCTGCAACTAAAAGTTGGGGGCATATTGTTTTACCCCTGTCGGTCCGTCTGTCTGTCCGATTATGGGTATATAGTTATTCTAGATAACACCTCGTACAGGTTGAATGCTAGGAAGTTTTCACTTTGCAGGCTGTTTGTATTTATATTGAAGGTGTGCATGTGGTCAGGGTTTTGATTTTTATTGATATTTGCTCTTTTGGGAAATAGTTGAACTTCGTCATTTTTGGAGTATAATTATATATACTTGCTTAAGAGGTGCATTAAGCGTTTCCGGATAACTCCTCCTAATGAATGCTAGGAAGTTTTCACTTTGCTGGCTGTTTGTACATGTATTGAAGGTGTGCATGTGGTTATAACTAATTAGGGTTTTGATTTTTATTTATATTTGCTCTATTGGGAGATAGTTGAACTTTGTCATTTTTGGGACTGTATAAACTTGCATAAGAGGTGCATAATGTTTTCAGATAGCTCCTCCAACAGTGGACCATAGACCTATGTGCTCCCATGCTCAACTTTGTGTATTTTAAAATAACACTTTGCATTTGCAGGGCATCATTTGTGTCTCCCAGACACAATTATATCTCAAAGAAAGTCCTACATTAACTTTGTTATAATACAGTTACGTCGGTGGAGTGCAGGGGCATCACTTTGTCTAGTTTTGCCTTATATCTTGCATACTATAATAGATAGATGGACATTTTTAATAGCAAAAATAATCATGAAGGCCGTACGATTGCCTATAATTGTTATTGCTTACATCCAATTCATTTGAATTTTGGTGGATAGTTGTCTCATGGGCAATCATTTATTATAATGAAGACAAGATCTACAAACAAGTAAAAATGGTAGCAGTGTTCTACATTGACTGTTGTTGTCCAATTGCCAAGGACAAGTGAAAGTCATCATCTGGCAAGTAAAAAATAATTTTTATGAAATTTCTATATCTCAACATTCAGCACTACTTTTTTTAAGCATTTCTACAGGTAAAAATATATGCAAGTTGCAATGTTAAGCACAGAAGTCCATGAAAATTACTTTATTCTCACTGGAGATATAGGGCATTATGTTCTGAAAAACATTACTGAGCCCCTGTGATTAAGGTAGCACAGTAGCTTACTCTGGCCGAATATGAAAATGATGAAGCAAATTAAAAAATATGAAAAATAGCAGATTTATTTAATCCTGGAAAAA
Source organism: Mytilus coruscus (assembly GCA_017311375.1). Taxonomy (NCBI): domain Eukaryota; kingdom Metazoa; phylum Mollusca; class Bivalvia; order Mytilida; family Mytilidae; genus Mytilus; species Mytilus coruscus. The sequence continues at coordinate 27,735,350 of CM029606.1, read as the reverse complement.
AATACTTAGAGGGAATGGCATTGGATTGAATTATTTGTAAATACTGTAGAGGATAGACAAAATAGTCATGGCAAATTAAACAACAAACATTAAACACAGAAAACAACAACATTATTATGTTACGACTTAAACCAAACATGTATATTGTTCTTTGATTTTGCTCTTAGGTCACAGGTGAACTGGTCTGGTTCAATTGGCTTATGGTACAACACTTTTGGCAATCCACCACATTTCCATGATTTTATTATTTTTAGCTCACCTGGCCCAGAGGGCCAAGTGAGTGTTTCTCATCACTTGGCGTCCGTCGTCCGTTAACTTTTACAAAAATCTTCTCCTCTGAAACTACTTGGCCAAATTTAACCAAACTTGGCCACAATCATCATTGGGGTATCTAGTTTAAAAAAATATGTCCGGTGACCCGGCCAACCAACCAAGATGGCCGCCATGGCTAAAAATAGAACATAGGGGTAAAATGTAGATTTTGGCTTATATCTCTGAAACCAAAGCATTTAAAGCAAATCTGACATGGGGGTAAAATTGTTTATCAGGTCAAGATCTATCTGCCCTGAAATTTTCAGATGAATCGGACAACCCGTTGTTGGGTTGCTGCCCCTGAATTGGTAATTTTAAGGAAATTTTGCCGTTTTTGGTTATTATCTTGAATATTATTATAGATATAGATAAACTGTAAACAGCAATAATGTTCAGCAAAGTAAGATCTACAAATAAGTCAACTTGACCAAAATGGTCAGTTGACCCTTAAGGAGTTATTGCCCTTTATAGTCAATTTTAACCATTTTCATAAATTTTGTAATCTTTACAAAATCTTCTCCTCTGAAACTACTAAGACAAATTTAACCAAACTTGTCCACAATCATCATTAGGGTATCTAGTTTAAAAAATGTGTCTGATGACCTTGCCCGCGAACCAAGATGGCCGACATGGCTAAAAAATAGTACATAGGGTAAAATGCAGTTTTTGGCTCATATCTCTGAAACCAAAGCATTTA